>JAXCGZ010012557.1:0-22676 GCA_037179515.1 Halocaridina rubra | reverse complement strand
AAGCTGAAATAATTGTGACAAACATTATCATGGCTAAAACTCTCAAAGTTTTGTTTTATCCATTTAACATATTCTTTCAGACAAATAATGTACAGTGATCCCCCGCTGTATCGCGTTTCTTGGTTCGTGTTTTCACTGTATCGCGGATTTTTTTTTGGAAAAATAAAATAAAATAAATAAATAAATAAATTAAAGATTATTGTGACCCCAGGATGGGCCCAAAAATTATAAAATAAAACAGACTTTATCAGGTTGTAAAGAGAAACAGATGGAGAGTGTAATGACCTGTCAGATGTGAAGGGATTATAAAAGATGTGTAATGAATATCCAGCTCTCTGCTGGGTTTTAATATACCTCTGCATTACTTTCATGATGTCTATTCCAATAATTCTCCTTAGATCTTATTATTATTATTATTATTATTATCATTGGCAACAATAATTTTCCTTTGATGATGATTGTGGAGATTATCATCATCATTATTATTATTAAGGGCTCATCATTGTTTTGTACATCTGTTGGTTTATTTACTTTTAATAACTGTGTAAAGTGCCCCTCCCTAGTTGGCTGGGGCAAAGAGAATGCGGGGGGTTGGGTAGAATAGAATGTTGGAGAGAGAGAGAGAGAGAGAGAGAGAGAGAGAGGAGAGAGAGAGAGAGAGAGAGAGAGAGAGAGAGAGAAGAGAGAGGAGGAGAGAGAGAGAGAGAGATGAGAGAGGAGAGAGAGAGGATGAGAGAGGAGAGGAGAGAGGAGAGAGGAGAGAGAGAGAGAGAGAGAGAGAGAGAGTCTTCAAGTAACTCTTGTTCATTCAACCAAAACGACATTATTTATAGTAAAAATAATGGTTTAATTACGAATTCGTAATAATAATGATGATAATAATAATAATAATAATAATCTCCCCAATCATCATCAAAGGAAAATTATTGTTGCCAATAATAATAATAATAAGATCTAAGGAGAATGTTTAGAATAGACATCATGAAAGTAATGCAGAGGTATAGTAAACCCAGCAGAGAGCTAGATATTCATTACACATCTTTTATCATCCCTTCACATCTGACAGGTCATTACACTCTCCATCTCAGTTTCTCTTTACAGCCTGATAAAGGCCGTTTTATTTTATCATTTTTGGCCTGTCCTGGTGTCATAATCATCTTTAAAAAATTTAAGGCATTCCTACTTCGCGGTTTTCCTCTCGCGCCGGGTCCCGGAACCGAACTACCACGATAAGGGGGGGATTACTGTATATACTGCAGCTGGAAAGGAAAATAAAGAATCATTCATAGATTCAGGTCCTTTATCACGTAATACCTCTCTTGGAATTCTCGAATATCGAATAATAATCTCGTTGGCGGAGTAGGGGACAAAAAAATAAAATTTGCAAGTCAGCCATATCTGGGCAGGTAGAAAATGACGTTGACTCAAAAATATCACCGAACAGCCATCGCAACAACTAAATCACCTCCCATTAAAACAACACACATATGGCCTGCATAAAGATACAGTGACACAGGGGAAGAATCCTCGCAGACTATATCCCCATCATGTTTCCCCAACGGACTTTCCTGCAATTCCACCCACGAAAACAACCCCCATTATACCCTCCAGTCAGTCACACCCATTCTCTCCTTCACTCCACACTTTCAAAACACTCACATTCCTTTCTTTCTGTACAACTTCCCTTCTAGCCATTTTTCTATTAACTGCACATGCGTTTCCCTTCCCTGGCACTCTGAAGGAGTGGGGTGTGTGAAACCGTTTTCTGCCCGGAGGTCGAATGACCATGTCACCAGTCCTAGGTCCCCCCTACACGAAAACCCCCCCTATCACAGCACAGTCACTCGACTTTTTTTCCCTGCATAACGCGAAAATAAAAACTCATTGTATATAACAGTAAAGATTTAAATAACACCATAGAATTTCCTTATTCTTCAAAAAGGATAAGTTATACACGTAATTTCATATCAATGATCAGTATGATTATCATTATTTTATAATAACGACTTTAGAAGAAAAATCGGTCATTCCCGCTAAAATTTTTCTCCCGAGAAAATAAGAAAGAACCTTGAAAGTAGATGTATGGATATTTCTCACTACAAGTCTTCGTAAACACTGTCACTTTCGCTTTAAAAAATTAATAAAAAAATTATTTTACACATACATTAAATCTTTTCAGTTAAAATCAATACATTTGCCTGTTTAATAATTAACTTGGGTAATAATAAAAATAAATTTAACACCCTTCAAATGCAATTACTAGTTATATTATTCAAACTTACAACAAAAATGGAGTTTATTACTGCTTATAGCTATTAGTACAAATTATCCATGTTAGTAATGGGTACAGAAATTCTACTTTTATTAACTTACTAAAGCCATACTCCTTTTAGATGTGGGGTGGCTGAGTCAAAGCATCACTACAAGTAAAATGGTGGAGTCCGCCAACCTCAATTTCTTTTAATAATTGTCCCATTACTCACTGGATACAAATCACAAGTACTTAGCTATTTTGGGACGCTGTTTGAAGGATGTCACGGCTACAGGTAATGGAGGAGGGGGTTCTTCTTTCTTCTGAGTCTGGTGATTTTCCCGCCAACGTCGTCCATCTCTCTCGTAAAATCAACATATCGCCATCTTCTTGGCTTGATCCAACAACATATAACTTCTGGTAGGGGCATTTTCTCTCAAAGCCCCGGTCACAGTTTGGGTCACTGTGACGGTGGTGTACATGGAGGCCGCATGGAACAATTTTTACTGCGAGGGCCTTGCCAATACGGGGACGGGGGAGAGGAGTGACTGGTTCTTGTAACTGGATACTGTCGGAGCTGAGGCTTTCTCCTTCAACGTCGCTGTCTCACTGTTTGTAAGCGTCTAGAAGTTTCTCAACACTCAAACATTTCTTCCACAGATTTTTTTTTTATATCTTTCTTCTGTATTTTTAATTTTTTGTTCTTCTTCGCTGTAGTAATGGCGTGGATGAATCCCACCGCTGCCACCAATTGTCGGAAAGTATTTTAATTGCACTATCCATGTAGAATAGGTAACCAGGGCGGTAGTGGAGATATGCATCTTCTTTAAAGTTATTTATTAGAGTATACACTTATTTACCACCTCAGAGCTCCCATTCCTGGTAGTTCTTGTCACTCACTATTCCCACCACCTTAGGGGGAGGTTGCTAGCTATGGACGTGACTTTTGCCCCCGGCAAAGGCTGACTTCTGACTGAAGCTCACGCGGGCTCGTATGCCAGTCCTGGTGGCAGCGGGCATCGAGTGCGCTCTCTGCCATCTGGCGGCTATAGGCATCTATGAAATGCCGTATGAGGCTATAGGCTTCTATGAAGTGCTATACGACACCCTGCCTGGGTCATACACAGAGTAAGTGAGCAAGATCTTCTGCAATGAGGCCAGACGGAGCTGGGGGTAGTTTACAGTTTAGCGGGACATGCCGCTCAACGACCTCATCTCTCCACTCAGGTAAGTAGTTTGACTGAAGGTTAAGTAAGTATTTTTAGTTAGGATAGTAAGATGGGGGGACACAGGGGGACGAAGCCCCCCTGGCTAAGAGGTTAGGTAAGTAATTTTAGTTAGGATAGTAAAAAATTGTTTCGTATGTCTATTGTCACCATTTTTGTTGTGTGTTCATCCGCCAGTTCTCTAGTCAGAGCCTATCGCCATCTATTGGTAGGTTTTGAACATTGGTATACCCTGCTAAACTGTAGGTGTTCCAGAGCTGGTTTACCCCCATCGTTAAATAACAAAATATATTAATACAAACTTCAGTGGTTGTATTTCCATTATTCATATATTTACGAGGGTAATCTTAATAAAATCACATTATCACCTGATAAAATATCCTAAAAGTACCAAATCAATTATGATAACACAGTACTGGTAAAGCAAACCAATGGCTTCTACAAGTGCTTACTCCACAAACGATTATGCTTGTAAGAGGCCTATTAGTAATGAGTTCTTTAGCTGAGGGAAAAAATATCAACATATTAAACAAAATGTAATGAAAGGACCGTGCCAATTTGCCCACTAAAAAGCACCGGTAGCAAAACCCAGCATCATTAAGAACTTGAGAAAATGTGTTAACAGCAATTTCAAAAGAGAGCCTTTCATGCCACTGGGACCTAATAGGACTTAGATGATCCTCTCATCACAAAGGACAACATCAATATCTTTTATACTAAGTAATCTTGTAAACAAAACTCATGAGTTTTACCCCTATCCACTGACAGCTTATTCTTCAAAAGCTAGTATCTTATATAAGGTTCAATTTTGGTTTCCGAAATAAGAGAATAGATGAACATGCACTTTTCTACCTTGTGCGTAGTATCTACAGTATTCATTTTCTCTGTCATCATTATTATGTAAAAAAAATCCTTGAAGATTAAACATTATCCAGATAATAAATATAGTAAAAATAGGAAAATAAGAATATTGTTCCAAACTTTAGAGCAGGAGATTTTGAGGGCTTAAAAAACTAAATTATCTAATGAGGTATGGGAAGGGATTTCTGGGGTACAGATGTGGGTAGTTAATCCAGCAGGTCAGGTCGCAGGTAGCAGATTACCCTGAGATTTGACTACCACATGCCAAGGATTATCACA
This sequence comes from Halocaridina rubra, assembly GCA_037179515.1. Classification (NCBI taxonomy): domain Eukaryota; kingdom Metazoa; phylum Arthropoda; class Malacostraca; order Decapoda; family Atyidae; genus Halocaridina; species Halocaridina rubra. The sequence goes on along the minus strand of JAXCGZ010012557.1, from coordinate 18,059 downwards.
AGATAAGATCAATACATTAAATCCTCTCACAGGAAAGAACAGCAGTCCGTCAGTTAATATAAATTTGGATGAGGAATATAACAATTTTGTCATGACTCTGAAGAATAGTCAGAGAGACTATATTCCCATGAAACATTGCAGATCAAGAAAAAATGACCCTAAATGGATGAACAATACAATAAAGAATCTTATAGGTATTAAAAGAGGAATATACTGGAAACTAAAAAGAGGTGAAGAGCAGGTGAGGCAGCAATATATACAGTTAAACAGGGAAGTTAAAAAGATAGAGAGTCGAAAAGAAAATACGAAGTTAGAATAGCAGGAGAAGCTAAAGAAAATCCTAAAGGGTTTTATCAACATTATCAAACAAAATTTAAGGAAAAAGTCGGACCAATTGAAGTAGCCAATGGCCATATCACAGATGACGATAAAGTGATGTGTACATGTTTAAATGATTATTTCTTATCTGTATTTACCAATGAAAACTTGGAAAATATTCCGGAAGTAGAATCCATTTACAGAGACAGTCCCGATAATATACTTACTTCAATAAATATTACGAGAGAGGAGGTAATAAAAGAAATAGATAAATTAAAGGCTCATAAATCCCTGGGACCTGATGGAATATATGCTAGAATATTAAAGGAATGCAAGGAAGAGCTTAGTTGTCCACTAACTGCATTATTTAATAATTCAATAAAATTAGGATCGGTACCCATGGAGTGGAAATTGGCAGATGTGGTACCAATATTTAAAAAAGGAGAACGAGTGAAAAAGAATAATTATAGCCCGGTAAGTTTAACGTCAACAGTGGGTAAGATTCTAGAATCCATTATTGCAACTAAAATAAGGGCACATCTAGAATTACACAGACTGATAAAACTTTCACAACACGGGTTTCTTAAGGGTTTTTCGTGCCTTACAAACTTACTGTCTTTTTATTCAGAAGTTTACGAGGCAGTAGATTGTGGCAAAGAATATGATACAATATATCTAGATTTTAGCAAAGCTTTTGATAGAGTTCCTCACAATAGATTAGTTAAAAAGCTGGAAGCTCATGGTATAGGAGGAGCTGTTCTCAGATGGATCAAACAATGGTTAAAAGACAGAAAACAGAGGGTTTGCATAAATGGAGAGAAATCGGAGTGGGGCTCGGTTACTAGCGGGGTACCACAAGGCTCGGTACTGGGTCGACTATTATTCATCGTATATCTAAATGATCTGGATTCGGATATCAGTAGTAACCTAAGTAAATTCGCAGACGACACTAAATTAGGTAGAATTATATATGGAAAAGAAGACATTCATGCTTTACAGGAAGATCTAAATAGATTATCTGAATGGTCGGACAAATGGCAAATGGAATTTAATGTTGAAAAATGTAAAGTAGTTAAAATGGGTACTATAAAAGACAATAATAGTTATAAGCTAAATAACCATGAAATCATGAGTTCTCAGTGTGAAAGGGATTAGGGAGTTCTTGTGAGTAGGAGTCTTAAGCCAAGAGAGCAATGCACAGCAGTCAGAAATAAAGCAAACAGAATTTTATGATTTATCTCAAGAAGTGTTAGCAATAGGATGGAAAAAGTTATTTTGCAGCTCTATCTTGCATTAGTTAGGCCCCATTTAGATTATGCTGTGCAATTCTGGTCACCCTATTATAGGATGGAAATTTAATCCTTGGAGAGAGTGCAGCGAAGAATGACCAAGATGATACACAATATCAGAAATCTACCATATGAGGACAGATTAAAAAAACTTAATCTACATTCTCTAGAGAGGCGAAGAGTTAGGGGGGATATGATTGAAGTGTATAAATGGTTTAAAGGGATTAACAAGGGAGATATTAATAAAGTTTTAAAAATTCATGATCAAACCAGAACTCGTAATAATGGATTTAAGCTTGATAAATTTAGGTTTAGAAGGGAAATTGGTAAAAATTGGTTTGGTAATAGAGTAGCTGATGCATGGAACAAGCTTCCTAGTAGGATAGTAAATGCCAATACCTTAGACACCTTCAAATGTAGATTAGATAGACATATGACAGAGGTAGGGTGGGTATGAATAGGTTAGTGCTTATTAGAAAAATCATAAAAAGAAAAATAGTATAAATAAGTAGAGTAGAATAGGTTAGACATGCTGAAAATACAATTTAAAAATGGAGCTGCCTCGTGTGTGCCAGTAGGCATGTTGCAGTGTCCTCTATTCCTATGTTCTTATATCATAGTAGGCTGTTTAAATAATTAGAAAGTGTTTTAAGTGAAATTTTCATATGCAGTGTAGTTGCAAATACTATAACTTCAAAATGTAATAATTACTCAAGTTTGCGTCCTAGTATGACTATCTATGAAATTCTGGTATGCGCAGAGAAAAGTCAGCTGATAGGTCATGAATTACATTGGCTCATCTAAACGAAAACAAGCTGCTTCTTTTGCGATGCATATCCTATGTATCTTATTGAATAACTAACTTCATAAACCTCCCTTAAAGGCAGAGGTTTGGATTTGAAGTCGTAGAATATATAGCCTACCGGTAAGTCCAAAGCAAAATAAACTTTGTGGACTATGTAGCCTACCGGTAAGTCCAAAAGCAAATGAATTTGTGGTACAGAGGTTCTAACCGGTCCCCCTAAAATGTGAATTTCATTAGGCAATACGCAACTGGTTGTTATCAAACTATAATATGGGTCATAAAAAAACCACAACAGCCATCAAAACGATGACGAAATCGAAATAAACGACATAATACTACATATATGTGTATTAGAAAGTCTCCCAACACGGTCAATACTTCCTACATTAAAATGTTCACATCTCCATAACACCGACCCCTTTCTTAAATATGGCCGAATAGAAATAGATCCAATACATTTTCAATGCGCCAATCAAATACTATTGTTACTGAAGAAGTAATTGCCAAATTCACTCACAATTAGCTGTCTTTCGGTCCCTCTGCTCCGACCCAATTTCCGACTTTCTCTACTTCGAGTCTTCAAGAACCGACGAATCCCGGACTCACTCTGATCACTTGATCACTTTCTCTCTCTACGACTGAATTCTGCGGCTGTGTTCAGTAAGTGCCTACTTAAGAAGCCGTTGTAAGTGTGGCCCTTATATCAGGGTAAAATGCGATAACTCTAGATTGCACCTTATCTCATAGTAAAGCATTATCTACTTAAAGTTATTTGAAAAAAAAAAGATATTACGTTCATCTCGACAGATATAGTCGCACGCTTGAAATATAATAAGAGCGATATCTATTTAAATAACGTGAATATATTTTAAGAAAATTCAAGAATTGTTAAATTAAATGAAAAATATATTCAAAAGAAAATAGGGAATAAAAATTACTCCTAAATCATGAATATACTATATTCATCCGGTTATTTAATATATTTCTAGACATATGATAACACGCAACGAAGTGTATCAATACAACTGCGCATACAAAATCCTTTCTAGACAAATGATGACTCACAATGAGTACATTTTATCATTGTAAGTATATTGTCACGACTAAATATGTACAGAATGTGTAAATGGCCACAACCATAAAATCAAAATTTACCATATCAGCAAAGGACCACATTACGAAGAAGATACAGAGAGAATTTCATTCATAACGTTTCAACACCTTTGTAGGATTGAACGCACCAATCTGAAACTTGCCGTACACCATCGCCTTCTCTTTTTTTTTTTTTTCTTTTCTTTTCTTTTCATCTCTATAGCACCCTTCATTCAAAAAGAAGAGAACACCAGAATATTTAATATATATATATATATATATATATATATATATATATATATATATATATATATATATATATATATATATATATATATATATATATATATATATATATATATATATATATATATATATATATATATATATATGGCAATATTGTTATTATTATTATTATTATTATTATTATTATTATTATTATTATTATTAGCAGTGGTAGTATCTTTAAATACAGTATTTCATTATCCCCACAAGCTTAAAAGGAAGCTGCCTCCTTATGTCCTCCTGCAAGAGCATTATTGCATTAAACTTGATAAAATGCATGAATTCGATGTCTATGGGTTCATTCCTCTACATTGGGATATAAGAGGCAAACCCTCTCAGAAGACCTACTTCTCTCACTTTTTATTGCAGTTTATGTCAGCTGCTCTGCACATATTGATTTTGTTTAAAAATAATCCCAGAGAGATTGTAAAATACGAATTTTCTCTATCATTGTATTGTCCCAGCAGTAGTAATACTTTAAGGTCGTCCTCGAGTCTGCATATACTAGTATCATCCAGTTATTCATCATGCTCAACACATGTTTATATGGATTACTTACGTCACTGAGGTATATGTGTATGCTAAATCATAATATCATCTACAGTGCTATAATAAACAATTGTATATCCTCGTGAAGAATGACTAACTTTGTACCATTACAGAATCCATGGCAAAATATTCTGTATTATTTTTTTCTTTTTTTAAGAAGAAAGTAGTTTTACTTGTGGGATATCACCGAGTTACGATTTCTTTCAGCAAGAACTACGGTATACCATATATATGCAATAGGCATAGTGTGCTATTTGCAATTACCAATTGTGATATTGTGTATCATTATTAGGATTGTTAATGTTATTGTAATTTTCATTGTCATTATTGCTTGCTTTGAATAACAAATATTTCATTTTTTTTTCATAGTTGTGGGGAAGGCTTGCTAGCTTGCTAACAAGCTCCAGTTGATGTAATTGCCTATTACGTTAATATTTTTTTTTTAATTGAATTGAATTATCAATTAACATACTACTACACGTGACTATTGCTCCTCACTATCAGTGTATGAAAGATATTAAATAAGACCGTGTGAAGTACTCTCATATTTCTGATAATACTTATATATATATATATATATATATATATATATATATATATATATATATATATATATATATATATATATATATATATATATATATATATATATATATATATATATACTCATGGAGAACTGGGGCCTGATATTTTTATAGGTCCTAATTATTTGGTAATGTTAGGTTAGGCTTTTTTTTTTTCATCAATGTTTATATAATTTAAAACTGTGTACAGACAGTTCCCAAATCTACATAGACTCACACACACTAGCCACGAAACTGGGACCAGAAATACGCAATCTCAGTTATGATGAGAGGTTGAGGGACTTACCATCACTCGAAGCTAGAAGTTTGAGGGGGGGGGGTTATGGTGACGGGTTTTGAATTCATTCATGATTATGACAGAGTGGATAGGGATCGATATTTTGATATGGCTGGCGCCAGAGCTAGAGGTCATAGTTTAAAGCTTTGTAAGAAAACGTCTTTGCAGGATGTAAGGAAATACTCTTTTAGTGTAAGAGTAGTTGATAATTGGAATTCACTAAGCGAGGAGGTAGTTAATGCTAACTCAATCCATGGCTTTAAGGACAAGCATGATAAGTTTCACTAAGTACAAAATGGAACCGACTGGGAGACGGGAAGTTACTAGCTTGGGTCTCTTTTCCGCAAGCACAATTAGGTAATTACGCACACACGATGCCTGAAAGTAGGGGCACTGAGGACATGAGGAGGAACTATCCGAAAGGGTATTGCATCAAAATTAATAACCTTTTTGCAGTTACTGACTGGACAACCTTTTTTTAACAACAAATCTGTACAAGAAATGTACGATAATTTTTGTGAGGAATATGGGAAGATACTAGATTGTTGCATCCCGTCCACAAAATAGGAGTTATTCATGCCAAAGAGAAATGGTTCAATATAATGATTTTAAAAGCTAAGGAGAGGAGAGACAAATGCTAAAGAAGGTATAGGAAGAGAAAAAGCACAAATGCCTGGCACACTTCTAAAAGAGCAAGAAATGATTACCTAAGTAAAAGAAGAGAGACAGAGAGAGACTATGAAAGGGATATAACAAGGAAAGCTATATAATATATCAAACTTTTCCACAGCTTTATCAGAGGAAAATTGAAGATAAAAGAACAGGGCTTAAAGCTAAAGAGAGCGAAATGGAAGAATCACTGAGACAGATGAAGAGATCTGCGAAGAAATGAACAAGAAGTTATAGTCAGCATTTACAACAGAAAATATCCCACCCCCTTAGACTGCAGAGATAGGAGCTCATGAGCCAGTTTTAGAGAACATCATCTCTTCAGCCACAAAGGTATGCAAAGCGCTGATGGAGTTAGCTACAGGTCCTAATGATATGTCTCCTTATGTGCTTAAGAAATGTGCTAAATCAATATCAGTGGCACTAAGTATCATATTTGAAAAGTATCTGGACTCAGAGGAGATTATAAGAAACTGGAAACAAGCAAACATGATACCAATCTTTAAAAAAGTAAGGAGGGATATGGTTCTAAGCCCTAAATCTGTTTCCTTGACCAGCATAGTTTGCAAAGTTATAGAGAAACTATTAAGAAAATACATTTCTCTTCACTTAGAAACCTTCAACTTTTTGTCAGTGAGACAACATGGCTTCAGAGAAGGTCGACGAACAGTAACAAAATTATTAGAATTTCATGATGAGGTAAGCCGATATCTTACAGGAAAGAGAGTGCTTGGCAGATTGCATATTACCAGACTTTCAGAAAGCATTTGACACTGTCCTGCACGGGAGACTTATTAAGAAGCTGCAAGCAATGGCAAGCATAGGTGGAAATGCTTTGGAATAGATAAAAGCTTACTTAGAAGGAAAGGAACAAAGGGTTAGAGAAAGACACTCAGTGTCTGAATGGAGAAGAGTTAGTAGAGGAGTTATACAGGGTTCAGTTTTGGGACCACTTTTGTTCCTTGTATATGTAAATGACCTACCAGAATCTGCAAATTCATTCATGAATATGTTTGCAGATGATGCAAAGATTGTGAAGAAAGTAATAGACGAGAAATATGGTAGAGAACTTCAGGAAGACCAAAATAGTCTGCATAAGTGGTCAGCAAAGCGGCTATAGAAATTCAGTATTTCTAAATGTAAGGTAATGAGAATGGGTACAAGATGCAAGAAGGCCCAAGCTAAATTACTCAATGGCAGGAGCAGAACTTCATTGTGCCTTCACACATATGGACAATGGAACGTTCAGAAATATTTATGTAACCTATGTGAGGCCAAAGCTTGAATATGCAGCCCCCTTTTGGAATCTGCACTTGGAAAAGCAAGTAGATAAGCTGGAAAAAGATCAAAGACATGCCACGAAACTGGTGCCAGAAATATGATGAGAGGCTGTGGGAATTAGACATACCATCACTCGAAGCTAGACGCTTGACGGGAGATAGGGTGGCGGTTTTTAAATTCCTTCATGGCTCTGACAGAGTGGATGGGGATCGATATTTTGATATGGCTGGCATTAGAAATAAAGGTCATAATTTGAAGCTTGGTAAGAAAACTTCCTTGCAGCATGTAAGGAAATACTTGTTTTTAGTGTAAGAGTAGTTGAGAATTGGAACTGGCTAAGTGAGGAGGTAGTTAATGCTACCTCAATCCATAGTTTTAAGGACAAGTTTGATAAATATCACTAAGTACAAAATAGAACTGAACAGGAGACAGGAAGTTACGATAAAAACTTACTTAGAAGGAAGGGAACAGAGGGTTAGAGTAAGACACTCAGAGTCTGAATGGAGAAGAGTTAGTAGTGGAGTTCCACGGGGTTCAGTTTTAGGGCCACTTTTGTTCCTTGTATATGTAAATGACCTACCAGAGTCTGTAAATTCATTCATGAATATGTTTGCAGATGATGCAAAGATTGTGAAGAAAGTAAAAAACGAGAACAATGGTAGAGAACTTCAGGAGGATCTAAATAATCTGCATGAGTGGTCAGAAAAGTAGCTAATGAAATTCAATACTTCAAAATGTGAGGTAATGAGAATGGGTACAAGTGCAAGAAGGCCCAAGCTTGACTAATTGGTGGCTGGAATACAACTTCAAGAGACAAAAAATGAGAGAGATCTTGGAGTAAACATACTAGCAGATTTGTCTCCAGAAATACATATAAATGGCATAGTAAGGGCAGCATATGCATTCTTATCAAATGTAAGGGTAGCCTTCAGGCACATGGACAAGGAAATGTTCAGAAATATTTATGTAACCCATGTGAGGCCAAAACTCGAATATGCAGCCCCCTTTTGAAATCCGCACATGAAAAAGCACATAGCTAAGCTTGAAAAAGTTCAAAGACATGCCACGAAACTGGTGCCAGAAATACGCAATCTCAGTTATGATGAGAGGCTGAGGGAATTAGACTTACCATCACTCGAAGCTAGAAGAGTGAAGGGGGATATGGTGACAGTCTTTAAATTCCTTCATGGTTATGATAGAGTGGATAGGGATCGATATTTTGATATGGCTGGCTCTAGAATTAGAGGTCATAGTTTGAAGCTTGGTAAGAAAACTTCTTTGCAGGATGTAAGGAAATACTTTTTCAGTGTAAGAGTAGTTGATAATTGGAATTGACTAAGCGAGGAGGTAGTTAATGCTATCTCAATCCATAGTTTTAAGGACAGGTATGATAAGTATCACTAAGTATAAAATGGAAGCGATCAGGAGACGGGAAGATACAAGCTTTGGGCTCTTTCCCGTAAACACAATTAGGTAATCACAATTAGGTAATCACACACACAGTCAGTAGTTACAGTAGAAAATACCCCACCCCCTCAGATTGCAAAGATAGAATTTCAAGGGCCGGTATTAGAGAACATCAACCTTACAGCCACAGAGATATGCAAAGCGTTGATGGATTTAGATGTTCATAAAGCTACAGGTCCTGATGACATATCCCCTCATGTGCTTAAAAAATGCACAAACTCAATATCAATGGCACTAAGTATCATATTTAAAAAGTCACTGGAGTCAGGGGAGATTCCAAGATGCTGGAAACAAGCAAATGTGATACCTATCTTCAAAAAGGGAAGGAGGGATACGGCTCTGAACTATAGACCAGTTTCCTTGACCAGCATAGTTTGCAAAGTTATGGAGAAACTACTAAGGAAACATATCTCTCTTCAATTGGAATCCTTCAACTTTTTGTCAGTGAGGCAACATGGCTTCAGAGAAGGTAGATCAACAGTAACAAACTTATTAAAATTTTATGATGAGGTAAGCCAAATCTTACAGGAAAGAGTGAGCTGGGCAGATTGCATATTCCTAGACTTCCAGAAAGTGTTTGAAACTGTTCAACATGGGTGACTTATTAGGAAACTGCAAGCAATGGCTAGAATAGGTGGAAATGTCTTGGAATGGATAAAAATTTACTAAGAAGGAAGGGAACAGAGGGTTAGAGTAAGACACTCAGTGTCTGAATGGAGAAGAGTTAGTAGTGGAGTTCCACAGGGTTCAGTTTTAGGGCCACTTTTGTTCCTTGTATATGTAAATAACCTACCAGAGTCTGTAAATTCATTCATGAAAATGTTTGCAGATGATGCAAAGATTGTGAAGAAAGTAAAAAACGAGAACAATGGTAGAGAACTTCAGGAGGATCTAAATAATCTGCATGAGTGGTCAGAAAAGTGGCTAATGAAATTCAATACTTCAAAATGTAAGGTAATGAGAATGGGTACAAGTGCAAGAAGGCCCAAGCTTGACTACTCGGTGGCTGGAGTACAACTTCAAGAGACAGAAAATGAGAGAGATCTAGGAGTAAACATACTGGCAGATTTGTCTCCAGAAATACATATAAATGGCATAGTAAGGGTAGCATATGCATTCTTATCAATTGTAAGGGTAGCCTTCAGGCACATGGACAAGGAAATGTTCAGAAATATTTATGTAACCTATGTGAGGCCAAAACTCGAATATGCATCCCCCTTTTGGAATCCACACTGGAAAATGCACATAGCTAAGCTTTAAAAAGTTCAAAGACATGCCACAAAACTGGTGCCAGAAATACGCAATCTCAGTTATGATGAGAGGCTGAGGGAATTAGACTTACCATCACTCGAAACTAGAAGATTGAGGGGGGATATGGTGACAGTCTTTAAATTCCTTCATGGTTATGATAGAGTGGATAAGAATCGATATTTTGATATGGCAGGCTCTAGAACTTGAGGTCATAGTTTGAAGCTTCGTAAGAAAACTTCTTTGCAGGATGTAAGGAAATACTTTTTCAGTGTAAGAGTAGTTGATAATTGGAATTGGCTAAGCGAGGAGGTAGTCAATGCAATCTCAATCCATAAATTTAAGGACAGGTATGATAAGTATCACTAAGTATAAAATGGAAGCGATCAGGAGACGGGAAGATACGAGCTTTGGGCTCTTTCCCGTAAACACAATTAGGTAAGTACAAATAGGTAAGTACACACACACATACACAAAACTAACTTAGAAGGAAGGGAACAGAGGGTTAGAGTAAGACACTCAGTGTCTGAATGGAGAAGAGTTAGTAGTGGAGTTCCACAGGGTTCAGTTTTAGGGCCACTTTTGTTCCTTGTATATGTAAATGACCTACCAGAGTCTGTAAATTCATTCATGAATATGTTTGCAGATGATGCGAAGATTGTGAAGAAAGTAAAAAACGAGAACAATGGTAGAGAACTTCAGGAGGATCTAAATAATCTGCATGAGTGGTCAGAAAAGTGGCTAATGAAATTCAATACTTCAAAATGTAAGGTAATGAGAATGGGTACAAGTGAAGAAGGCCCAAGCTTGACTACTCGTTGGCTGGAGTACAACTTCAAGAGACAGAAAATGAGAGAAATCTAGGAGTAAACATACTGGCAGATTTGTCTCCAGAAATACATATAAATGGCATAGTAAGGGTAGCATATGCATTCTTATCAATTGTAAGGGTAGCCTTCAGGCACATGGACAAGGAAATGTTCAGAAATATTTATGTAACCTATGTGAGGCCAAAACTCGAATATGCATCCCCCTTTTGGAATCCACACTGGAAAAAGCACATAGCTAAGCTTGAAAAAGTTCAAAGACATGCCACAAAAATGATGCCAAAAATACGCAATCTCAGTTATGATGAGAGGCTGAGGGAATTAGACTTACCATCACTCGAAGCTAGAAGATTGAGGGGGGATATGGTGACAGTCTTTAAATTCCTTCATGGTTTTGATAGAGTGGATAGGGATCGATATTTTGATATGGTTGGCTCTAGAACTAGAGGTCATAGTTTGAAGCTTCGTAAGAAAACTTCTTTGCAGGATGTAAGGAAATACTTTTTCAGTGTAAGAGTAGTTGATAATTGGAATTGGCTATGCGAGGAGGTACTTAATGCTATCTAAATCCATAGTTTTAAGGACAGGTATGATAAGTATCACTACGTAGAAAATGGAACCAATCATGAGACGTGAAGATACAAGCTTTGGGCTCTTTCCGTAAACACAATTAGGTAATTACAATTAGGTATTTACACACAAATGTCTTGGAATGGATAAAAACTAACTTAGAAGGAAGGGAACAGAGGGTTAGAGTAAGACACTCAGTGTCTGAATGGAGAAGAGTTAGTAGTTGGGTTCCACAGGGTTCAGTTTTAGGGCCACTTTTGTTCCTTGTATATGTAAATGACCTACCAGAGTCTGTAAATTCATTCATGAATATGTTTGCAGATGATGCAAAGATTGTGAAGAAAGTAAAAAACGAGAACATTGGTAGAGAACTTCAGGAAGATCTAAATAGTCTGCAGGTGTGGTCAGAAAAGTGGCTATTGAAATTCAATACTTCAAAATTTAAAGTAATGAGAATGGGTACAAGTACAAGAAGGCCCAAGCTTGACTACTCGGTGCCTGGAGTACAACTTCAAGAGACAGAGAATGAGAGAGATCTAGGAGTAAACATACTAGCAGATTTGTCTCCAGAAATACATATAAATGGCATAGTAAGGGCAGCATATGCATTCTTATCAATTGTAAGGGTAGCCTTCAGGCACATGGACAAGGATATGTTCAGAAATATTTATGTAACCTATGTGAGGCCAAAACTCGAATATGCAGCCCCCCTTCGAAATACACACTTGAAAAAGCACATAGCTAAGATTGAAAAAGTTGAAAGACATGCCACGAAACTGGTGCCAGAAATACGCAATCTCAGTTATGATGAGAGGCTGAGGGAATTAGACTTACCATCACTCGAAGCTAAAAGATTGAGGGGGGGATGTGGTGACAGTCTTTAAATTCCTTCATGGTTATGATAGAGTGAATAGGGACCGATATTTTGATATGGCTGGCTCTAGAACTAGAGGTCATAGTTTGAAGCTTGGTAAGAAAACTTCTTTGCAGGATGTAAGGAAATACTTTTTCAGTGTAAGAGTAGTTGATAATTGGAATTGGCTAAGCGAGGAGGTAGTTAATGCAATCTCAATCCATAGTTTTAAGGACAGGTATGATAAGTATCAATAAGTATAAAATGGAAGCAATCAGAAGACGGGAAGATACAAGCTTTGGGCTCTTTCCCGTAAACACAATTAGGTAATTACAAATAGGTAAGTACACACACACATACACAAAACTAACTTAGAAGGAAGGGAACGGAGGGTTAGAGTAAGACAGTGTCTGAATGGAGAAGAGTTAGTAGTGGAGTTCCACAGGGCTCAGTTTTAGGGCCACTTTTGTTCCTTGTATATGTAAATGACCTACCAGAGTCTGTAAATTCATTCATGAATATGTTTGCAGATGATGCAAAGATTGTGAAGAAAGTAAAACACGATAACAATGGTAGAGAACTTCAAGAGGATCTAAGTAGTCTGCACGAGTGGTCAGAAAAGTGGCTAATGAAATTTAATACTTCAAAATGTAAGGTAATGAGAATGGGTACAAGTGCAAGAAGGCCCAAGCTTGACTACTCGGTGGCTGGAGTACAACTTCAAGAGACAGAAAATGAGAGAGATCTAGGAGTAAATATACTGGCAGATTTGTCTCCAGAAATACATATAAATGGCATAGTAAGGGTAGCATATGCATTCTTAAGGGTAGCCTTCAGGCATATGGACAAGGAAATGTTCAGAAATATTTATGTAACCTATGTGAGACCAAAACTCGAATATGCAGCCCCCTTTTGGAATCCACACTTGAAAAAGCACATAGCTAAGCTTGAAAAAGTTCAAAAACATGCCACGAAACTGGTGCTAAAAATACGCAGTCTCAGTTATGACGAGAGGCTGAGGGAATTAGACTTACCATCACTCGAAGCTAGAAGATTGAGGGGGGATATGGTGACAGTCTTTAAATTCCTTTCATGGTTATGAAAGAGTGGATAGGGATCGATATTTTGATATGGTTGGCTCTAGAACTAGAGGTCATAGTTTGAAGCTTCGTAAGAAAACTTCTTTGCAGGATGTAAGGAAATACTTTTTCAGTGTAAGAGTAGTTGATAATTGGAATTGGCTAATCGAGGAGGTAGTTAATGCTATCTCAATCCATAGTTTTAAGGACAGGTATGATAAGTATCACTACGTAGAAAATGGAACCGATCAGGAGACGGGAAGATACAAGCTTTGGTCTCTTTCCCGTAAACACAATTAGGTAATTACACTTAGGTAATTACACACAAATGTCTTGGAATGGATAAAAACTAACTTAGAAGGAAGGGAACAAAGGGTTAGAGTAAGACACTCAGTGTCTGAATGGAGAAGAGTTAGTAGTGGAGTTCCACAGGGTTCAGATTTAGGGCCACTTTTGTTCCTTGTATATGTAAATGACCTACCAGAGTCTGTAAATTCATTCATGAATATGTTTGCAGATGATGCAAAGATTGTGAAGAAAGTAAAAAACGAGAACATTGGTAGAGAACTTCAAGAAGATCTAAATAGTCTGCAGGTGTGGTCAGAAAAATGTCTATTGAAATTCAATACTTCAAAATGTAAAGTAATGAGAATGGGTACAAGTGCAAGAAGGCCCAAGCTTGACTACTCGGTGGATGGAGTACAACTTCAAGAGACAGAAAATGAGAGAGATCTAGGTGTAAACATACTAGCAGATTTGTCTCCGGAAATACATATAAATGGCATAGTAAGGGCAGCATATGCATTCTTATCAATTGTAAGGGTAGCCTTCAGGCACATGGACAGGGATATATTCAGAAATATTTATGTAACCTATGTGAGTCCAAAACTCGAATATGCAGCCCCCCTTCGAAATCCACACTTGAAAAAGCACATAGCTAAGATTGAAAAAGTTCAAAGACATGCCACTAAACTGGTGCCAGAAATACGCAATCTCAGTTATGATGAGAGGCTGATGGAATTAGACTTACCATCACTCGAAGGTAGAAGATTTAGGGGGGATATGGTGACAGTCTTTAAATTCCTTTATGGTTATAATAGAGTGGATAGGGATCGAAATTTTGATATGGCTGGCTCTAGATCTAGAGGTCATAGTTTGAAGCTTCGTAAGAAAACTTCTTTGCAGGATGTAAGGAAATACTTTTTCAGTGTAAGAGTAGTTGATAATTGGAATTGGCTAATCGAGGAGGTAGTTAATGCTATCTCAATCCATAGTTTTAAGGACAGGTATGATAAGTAGCACTAAATATAAAATGGAACCAATCAGGAGATGGGAAGATACGAGTTTTGGGCTCTTTCCCAAAAATATAATTAGGTAAATCAAAAAACTTGTTGCAAAAGGCTAGTGCAGTGGTAACGCGCTGGCCTCGCATTCGCGAGGTCGACAGATCAGTTCCCACTCAGGACCGAGAGTTTAAACTGTTTACTGGGAAGGTTACTTGCTGTGGATGGGCACCACCATGGTGGGGTTGGGGCTTGACTCGGCTGACGTTCTGAGGAGCATCTCAGATGGATTTTCGGAACTGAAACACCGGCAAACTTTAACTTTAACTTTAAATGACGAAAGAAATGAAGAAGAGAAGAAAAATTTTCATATCAAAGTTTTTCCAGACAAAGGGGAGATAAAGAAGATAATGACAGAAGATCTGGGGATGGGGCCTCATTAAGATTGTTATACACAAATGCTGATGGATTAGCTGGTAAGGCAGTAGAATTAAAAGATAGGATTCACAACAGTAAGGCAGATATAGTAGCAATTACAGAGACTAAGTTGAGTGAGGACATAAACAGTGTCACAGTTTTTCCTAAGGGCTTCAGAATATTAAGGGTTGAAATATCTGAGAGGACTGCTGGAGGGATAGCACTGCTCATAAGTGAAAGAATTCAAGTTGAAGAAATAAACTTGGCTATAGAAAGTGAGTTCAAGGAATTTCTTGTTGCTCGCATAAATACTGGGTCAGAGAGCATTATAATAACTGTTGTATATAACCCATCAAGGAACCAGAATAGGCTAGAAGGTTATGAGGAAAGTCATATAGGTACTATTGAAGTCATAAACTCAGTTGTTAACATGGCACGGGAAAAAAAATGTAGGATTTTGATTATGGGAGACTTTAATCATAAAGAGATAGATTGGATAAATCTTGACCCACACAGTGGTGAGGACTCATTCAGGGCAAGATTCCTAGATTGCGTACAAGGGAATTTCCTACACCAACATATAATGGAACCAACAAGGGCCAGGGGTGGGGATGAGCCATCACTACTTGATCTAGTGTTCACAGATAATGTGTTGGATATTGAAAAAATTGAGTATGTACCACCAATTGGAAAGAGTGACCACTGTGTGTTGTTGATGGAGTATATCATTGAAGATATTCTTCCTGAGAGTAGAGGCACTGAGGACATGAGGAGGAACTATCAGAAAGGAGATTACATCAAAATGAATGAGCTTTTTGCAGTTATTGACTGAAGAACCTTATTTTACAACAAATCTGTACAAGAAATGTATGACATCTTTTGTGAGAAATATGGGAAGATAGTAGATTGCTGCATACCTGTCACCAAAGTAGGTGTAATTCATGCCAGAGAGAAATGGTTCGATAATGGGTGTAAAAGAGCTAAGGAGTGGAGAGACAAATGCTGGAAAAGGTATAGGAGGAGAAAAAACATAAATGCCTGGCAAACCTACAAAAGAGCAAGAAATGACTACCTAAGTAAAAGGAGAGAGGCAGAGAGAGACTATGAGAGGGACATCACCAGGAAGGCTAAAGAAAATCCCAAGCTTTTCCACAGCTTTATCAAGGAAAACTGAAGGTAAAAGAACAGGTTTTAAGGCTAAAGAGAGCGGATGGAAGCATCACTGAGACGGATGAAGAGATCTGCAAAGTATTGAACAAGGAGTTTCAGTCAGTATTTACAGTAGAAAATACCCCACCCTCTCAGATTGCAGTGATAGAAGCTCAAGGGCCGGTATTAGAGAACCTCAACCTTACAGCCACAGAGGTATGCAAAGCACTGATGGATTTAGATGTTCATAAAGCTACAGGTCCTGATGACATATCCCCTCATGTGCTTAAAAAATGCGCAAACTCAATATCAGTGGCACTAAGTATCATATTAAAAAAGTCACTGGATTCAGGGGAGATTCCAAGATGCTGGAAACAAGCATATGTGATACCTATCTTCAAAAAGGGAAGGAGGGATACGGCTCTGAACTATAGACCAGTTTCCTTGACCAGCATAGTTTGCAAAGTTATGGAGAAACTACTAAGGAAACATATCTCTCTTCACTTGGAATCCTTCAACTTTTTGTCAGTGAGGCAACATGGCTTCAGAGAAGGTAGATCAACAGTAACAAACTTATTAGAATTTTATGATGAGGTAAGCCAAATCTTACAGGAAAGAGAGGGCTGGGCAGCTTGCATATTCCTAGACTTCCAGAAAGCGTTTGACACTGTTCCACATGGGAGACTTATTAGGAAGCTGCAATCAATGGCTAGAATAGGTGGAAATGTTTTGGAATGGATAAAAACTTACTTAGAAGGAAGGGAACAGAGGGTTAGAGTAAGACACTCAGTGTCTGAATGGAGAAGAGTTAGTAGTGGAGTTCCACAGGGTTCAGTTTTAGGGCCACTTTTGTTCCTTGTATATGTAAATGACCTACCAGAGTCTGTAAATTCATTCATGAATATGTTTGCAGATGATGCAAAGATTGTGAAGAAAGTAAAAAACGAGAACAATGGTAGAGAACTTCAGAAGGATCTAAATATTCTGCATGAGTGGTCAGAAAAGTGGCTAAAGAAATTCAATACTTCAAAATGTAAGGTAATGAGAATGGGTACAAGTGCAAGAAGGCCCAAGCTTGACTACTTGGTGGATGGAGTACAACTTCAAGAGACAGAAAATGAGAGAGATCTAGGAGTAAACATACTGGCAGATTTGTCTCCAGAAATACATATAAATGGCATAGTAAGGGCAGCATATGCATTCTTATCAAATGTAAGGGTAGCCTTCAGGCACATGAACAAGGAAATGTTCAGAAATATTTATGTAACCTATGTGAGGCCAAAACTCGAATATGCAGTCCCCTTTTGGAATCCGCACTTGAAAAAGCACATAGCTAAGCTTGAAAAAGTTCAAAGACATGCCACGAAACTGGTGCCAGAAATACGCAATCTCAGTTATGATGAGAGGCTGAGGGAATTAGACTTACCATCACTCGAAGCTAGAAGAGTGAGGGGGGATATGGTGACAGTCTTTAAATTCCTTCATGGTTATGATAGAGTGGATAGGGATCGATATTTTGATATGGCTGGCTCTAGAACTAGAGGTCATAGCTTGAAGCTTCGTAAGAAAACTTCTTTGCAGGATGTAAGAAAATACTTTTTCAGTGTAAGAGTAGTTGATAATTGGAATTGGCTAAGCGAGGAAGTAGTTAATGCTATCTCAATCCATAGTTTTAAGGACAGGTATGATAAGTATCACTAAGTATAAAATGGAAGCGATCAGGAGACGGGAAGATACGAGCTTTGGGCTCTGTCCCGTAAACACAATTAGGTAATCACAATTAGGTAATCACATGTGCTTAAAAAATGTGCAAACTCAATATCATTGGCACTAAGCATCATATTTAAAAAGTCACTGGAGTCAGGGGAGATTCCAAGATGCTGGAAACAAGGAAATGTGATACATATCTTCAAAAAGGGAAGGAGGGATACGGCTCTAAACTATAGACCACTTTCCTTGACCAGCATAGTTTGCAAAGTTATGGAGAAACTACTAAGTAAACATATCTCTCTCCCAC
>JAXCGZ010012556.1:10000-20000 GCA_037179515.1 Halocaridina rubra | reverse complement strand
TCCCAAAATGATTCGTCCATGGCACCTTCTTCTCTGATTAAATATTCATAAATCAGTCAATATCGAGTGTATATTTTCTTTTGTATCTATTTACTGGTAGTTAATTAAACTATCTGGTTAGAAGATAAGGCATTTCAGTTGACTATACACTGAATTATCGTGTATCTGAACCAAAATATATATGGGTGATATTAAGCTGAGCATTAATCATGGAGTGAGAATATGAGCGATATAGGAGTGCTTTGCACTGACTTCTTGCCTGGGGCCTCAGTTTGATTAAGATTGTGATTAATTGAACAAATGGATCTGAAACATCAGGTGACAATGAGTGATTTGGAGAATCCTAGTGCAAGCTATAGTGTGGATAAAACTCCACCAAAAAAGGAAAAAAAATGATGTGGTACAGCCAGTCATTTAATAGCGAGTGGCTAGCTGATGCTGAGTTTAAAGGCAGATCCTAAAGATAAGAATGTTGTACTTTGTGTAGTATGTGATTGCAAGCTAAAGAATATAAACAAAGGTGGTTTGATAAGCCACAAAGCTACATCAAAGTATATAAAAAAACTATGAATCAAAGAAAAATAGTGTGACTATTATGCAGTTCATGAAGAAACCAAAAGAAGATCCGCACAATAAAGTTCACAATGCAGAATGATTATTGTCTGGATTTATGGCAGAACATGGGATGGCATTTTTCCAGGTAGACCATTTGATTGATGTAATGAAAAGGATGTTTCCAGACTGTGAGACTGAAGAAAATGAATATGAAAAAAAACAAAAGCTTCTTATATTTTGCATTATGGATTAGCATTGGGAAGAACGGGAAGAAGTTGCAGAGATGTACAAGAAAAAAAAAATTTCTTTAATGATAGACGAAAGCACAGACAATTCAGTGTCACAAATACTTGCTGTCCTGGTACGATACTACGACAAGAACAAGTTGAAAGTTACAGATGCCTTGTTACACATTTTGGAATTTGAAGATGCCAGTGCAAAGGGTTTGTACAAAGCTGTGAAAAAATTGTTTTAAAGTAAAGACATACCACTTACAAACATAATTGGTTTTACCAGTGATAACTGTTCTACTATGATGGGAGCACATAGTGCTTTTCAGGCACATTTGAAGGGAGATGCACCATCTGTATTTATTCTTGGCTGTGTCTACCATTCGTTTGCATTGTGTGCAACCCATGCTTGTGCCCGTTTGCCACCCTTTCTTGAAGCTTTTCTTAAGGACGTTTGTTGCTATTTTTTGAGAAGTAGCAAACGCCAACATCAGTTTACACTGATTCTTGAGGTTGTACAGAGTCCAAAGCACAAAATGATTAAGCTTTCACAGACTCGTTGGTTGTCTAAAGGGCATGTAATATCTCGAGTACTTGAACAATGGGATGCTCTCCTATATTTTTCAATCTGAATCTCTTTTGGACAAAATTGATAGAGCATCACACACACACACACACACACACACACACACACACACACACACACACACACACACACACACACACACACACACACACACACACACACACACACACACACACACACACACACACACACACACACACACACACACACACACATATATATATATATATATATATATATATATATATATATATATATATATATATATATATATATATATATATATATATATATATATATATATATAACACAATGGTAAACAGGGGAACTCGACACATGTTGTTATTCCTGAATGATTTCCTTGGAAAAATGGATAAAATTAACATAGAATTCCAGGCGGCATATTTCAGGCTTGTACACTCCACTCTTCTATTTCTGATGAATATCGAAGCATCCTAAGCATGTTTGTTAAGAACAAAGTGCTAGAGAGCCAACTTTCTGAGATTAACCATCATGATGCATATCTGTACCTTGATGTCAACAATATAAAGCTTGGTGGAAGATTTGAAGCTCTGATGTTGAAAGAGCCACTAGGGGAAAGTAAAACAAGGTTCCTTGCAGATTGCAAAAAGGTTTTAGTTGAACTGTGTGTGCAAATAAGAAAGAGATTTCCCATGGAAGAAGATGGTGTCCTAACACAACAATCAGTTATTGATCCAAAAGTTGCTCTCTCTCCACAACGAAAAGTTAAGTCTATTGCACAGTTGGCTGTTCATTTTCTGACACTTGTGATAGAGCCAGATCTTGATGACTTGCAAGAACAGTGGGAAGATTTGTTGCATTGCAAGGCAAGCCTTCAAAATTTGAGCCTGTCACCAACAACTTTTTGGCAAGAATTATTTGAAGTAAAGGATGGAAGAGGAGAAGCAAAATTTTCTACTCTTGCAGAATTCATGAGATATTTATTGGTCTTGCCACATTCATCCGCTGCAGTTGAGCGGATGTTTTCAAAGATCAACATCATTAAAACCAAGCATTCAAACCGGCTGTTAACTCAAACTGTTGCAAACAGAATGCTTGCAAAACATGCAGTTGCAAGACAAGGAGAATTTTGCTGCAGTTGGAACCCATCAAAATCTCTCCTAAATGACTTGAAAAATGGAAAATGTCATCAGCGCTACATGGCAAATTGCTCCAAGTCAGAAGTGGCAACTATATACTTTGAAGAAGAGGAAGGAGAAGTAGAAGACCTTCCACTTCAAGTCTTTATGTAAATCCCAAAGGTTAGAAAATTACAGTTCATATGTTAAGGCTATATTACCCAGGGGATAAATGTTCATGTATTTGAAAAAAAAAATAAATCTAGTAGATTTTAGGTAAGTCTAGTGGTTTCTTGAGGAACAATCTAGTTTTTTTCCCAAATTATTGAGTGGCAACACTGCCTAGTAGCCACATCAAGTATGGCCACTCGCATTAGTTAGGTCTGGCCACTGTCCCGTGAGACAACCAGCTACCTCCGCCCTATAAGCAAATCGCGTTCAGCATGGTCGTACTTTTATAGTCCTTAACGTCATCTGTAACACATTCAGACAGTGAAATTGAAAGTAATTAGTTTCTGCATAAATTAAATTCATTGTAACTGAATTCTATTATTGAACTCGTAAAGTCATCTTTGCTCCCACAAATTATATACTTAGCTATTGAATCTAATTGCAACTGAGATTTGCATTATGTTCTTTAAGCTCTGCTCTAATGCAAGAAATAACAATTAGTTAATCATAAACAATATTTTTTTTAAAGTACTGGAGAAGCATCTATCTGTAATATCATTCTCAAATGTGATTTACTTTATCATAAATGACATGCGACTTAGGTGACTTTTGCTAAAGAAATTTCATTGTTTTCTGTCTCTTTCAATATCGCTGGTTTTATTCTCCTCCTGTCTCTTTTTTTTTCTCTCAATTTTTTTTAGTTTGTCTGATTATTCTGAAATTTTTCGTCTCTCAATTTCATCAGTCAACGAACCATTGCAATGCTATCCTTAAATCCTATATAAGAAGGGACATATTGCCTTGTAGTTAAATTAAGGGTATTTACTATTGCATCTATTTCCATCATTTTTCATGCACGATATTGGGAAATTAATTTCTATTTGTTCATATGCTAGCAGCATTTCAGTATTTTGATACAATTCCATCTCGATGGATAGGATTCGGTTTTACGTCACGAACTCCCTTTTCTACTAAGGGCTAGGACGGTTGCCTTCTTACGAAGGATTTGTTTTGGCAGATGTAATCGTTACCCTGAGTGTATGCCCTTACTAACCTCAGTCCGTGACGGGGCGCGAACCCCCGACCTGTCGCCTCAGAGTCGCAGACGCTACCATCTTGCCACGGAGACTACCAATTCCATCTCGATCTCAGGCATATTATATGAGAGATGGAATTAAGTCATATTTTTAAGCTGAAGGTAATGACCATTAGTGTTTATTTTAAATTAATTGTTCAGCATGCTTTTACAGTTTAAGGAAATTCGTTGTTCTACTTACCTTTTGCATGCATGCAACTCATACTTTCTATGAATAAGGAAAGAGGTCTTCAACAAAATCAAAACTTCTCCTTCCGCAACTCTAGTTCTGTACAAATAATTTCAGCAGAATGTAATCTTTAGTAGACGGTCCCATAAAGCGAATCCTAATAAATTGGCCCCCATGAAGGGTACGTTACGAGTATAGATGCAAAATACAAGCTGGGTTGTTTTATATATTGCTGCTTTATTGACTTTGTTAAGAGGATGGCGATGCTTTAAGGATTTTGATGGTGATGATGATGATGATGATGATGATGAGAATATTGTTTTTGTTGATAATGACTATGAAGATGAAGAAAAAAATGTTATTGCTGCTGTTACTGCAATAGTAGTAGTAGTAGTAGCAGCAGCAGCAACAACAGTAGTAGTAGTAGTAGTAGTAGTAGTAGTAGTAGTAGTAGTAGTAGTAGTAGTAGTAGTAGTTATTGTTGTTATTGTTGTAGATGACTATGGCAATCATAAAAATTATGAGGGTGATGGTGATAACTATTGTTGTTGTTGCTTTTGTTGCAGCTGTTTTGGTTGGTGTTGTTGTTGCTGTTGTCATTGTTGTTGTTGTTTTTGTTGTTGCTGCTGCTGGAATTATCATAGTTGATGCAACTTTTGTCTCTCTTCTTCTTCTTCTTCTTCTTCTTCTTCTTCTTCTTCTTCTTCTTCTTCTTCTTCTTCTTCTTCCATCGGCTGCATGTGAAGGCAAAAGGGTTTCATACAATTGTCTGCTAGACCATTAATTACCCAGTCAGCTGATCTAATTTGGGAGGCGGCTGAAGCTTGAAGAATTTGATAATAATGAGAGCCAAACACGCTTCTCGCTCTTCAACAATCACCCCACCATCCCCTTCCCCTCTCCACCCCTTACCTTCCCTTCCTCCAAGCATTAGTCCTCATGTGTATTCTCTAATTCTCCTTCCTCAATTCTCTCACATGCTTCCCCTTTTTCCTGAAATCCTAACATTCCTCCAGCATCTTCTTTAATTTTCAATATTTAACACAATATTCTCCTTCCAACCCAGCACTCCTTCTACCTCCCAACCTAACTTACCAAAGCTCCTTCTCTAATATCCCTTCCAATTCTTCCTCTTCAACACCTCTTTATCCTCTAACCCTATCTACTTCCAGTTTCTTCTCTAATTCCCCCTCTTCATTACACCCTTTTACCCCTCCTCTTATGAAACTTATTCCCTCAGATCCATCACCCATTCTGCCTCTTTAGCACCTCCTCCCCTTTGTCCCTCCTCTTTCAAGCCTAACTCAGCAAATCCTTAAAGTCTCTCATTTTATCACCTTCTCCCCTTTCCCCTTTCCTTCAAATCTAATTCTCCCTCTTCAAAGCCACTTTCACATTCCCCTTCTCTTCCAAACCTAACTCTATGGTCCTCCTCTAACTCTCCCTCTTTGCCGCCTCCTCCTCATCCCTCCCTCTCCTTCAAACCTTGCTACTTAGCTCCTTCTCTATTTTTGCATCTTGTACCCCTTCAATCACAGCTCACCCCGCCACCTACTCTTATTCCTCCTCTTCGACACCCCTTCATCCTCCACGTCTAACTACCTTCAGCTCCTTCTATTATTCACCTTCTTCAACACACCCATATTCTTAACCCTCTTCCTCCAATCCCGAAATTCTCCTGGCACCTTCTGTAATTATCCTCCCAAAAACAAAACTGTTCACTTCTCTAAAAAACATAAATCACCAAAGCCCCTACTCTATTTCTCCTTTAATTCCTTCTCCCGTTTCAACCTTCTTCAAACTTAACTCCCCCAGTTGCACTACTAATTATTCCTCTACAGTACCTCTCTTCCCTCATGAATTCCAACTTTCCACAGTACCTACTCCACTCCTTCCTCGTCAACACCTCCTTCATTATCCAAAACTAGTTACCCCATGGACTTTTTCTATTTCTACATTTTCAGTAACCCCTTCCCTTACCAGTACTCACTTTTAAATATCCACTTCATTCTCAACACCTACAATAGCTTCCGCACGCTCTTTCTATAGTTCTTCCTCTTCAACACTCCCTCCCTTTCCCCCTTCCCGTATAAACCTAGCACTCCCAGATCCTTCTCTAAATCTCCTTTTTCAACGCTCCTTCCCACATACAATTCCAACTCACACCAGATCCTACTCCAGTTCCTCGTCTAGTGACACTGTTGGTCAATGGTAACCATTAAAGCTGCTAATATAGTAGCCTCGTGTTTTAGCCTGGTCTGTGGTTGGATTAGCGCTCGATGTCTCATTCCTTTACTAATTAAATTGAATTATTGGAGCCATGTGATTGGAGAGGCGGCTTGTGCCCCGGATATATAGTAGGTATAGAGCCTGGCTTTAGTGCTACCACTGTACCTTATCTCTGACTTTCATTAGACCTTTAACCTAACCTTTAACATTTGAACATCCCATTCATTCTCAAAACATAGCTACCCTCCTCTAATTCTCCCTTTTAAATATCTTCTCCTCTTCTCCCAACTTCAAAAGCACATCCTATTTTTACTTTCTCTCTTTAACATACCTCTCCTCCTATCAAACCAAACACCAATCTTCCATTATGCCTAATTTTCACCAATTTTCTACTTTCCTCTTTATTTCACTCTTCCCTCAAGCTAAGGTCACCTTAACACCTACCCTAGTTCCCCTTAAACATTATTTTTCCTCTAAACAGAGCTCAAGCCAAAAATTACTCTAATAATCTCTTCTCAACATCCATTCCTCCTCCAAAACCAACACCCTTTCGCACTCTCTCCAATTCTACTTCTTCAATATTCCCTCCTCCTTCAAGCCCAACTCCGCCCACTCTGAATC
The DNA here is from genome assembly GCA_037179515.1 of Halocaridina rubra. NCBI lineage: Eukaryota > Metazoa > Arthropoda > Malacostraca > Decapoda > Atyidae > Halocaridina > Halocaridina rubra. The sequence goes on along the minus strand of JAXCGZ010012556.1, from coordinate 13,243 downwards.
CAATCCCAATTCTGTAGGGCACCTTCTGTAATTTGCTATTTCAACACCCAGATCCTCCCTTCAAACTTAACGACCCCTCCTCTTCTGGACCTAATTGCACTCACATCTTTAATTCTTCCTCTCCAGTATCTCTTCTAACTCTAACCCAAGCTCCCTCTCACACACATTTAAATTCTCTATCTCTAATGCCTCTCATCTAAACAAATTCCTCCTAGCTTCTCCAGCTCTCTCTAAAACACCCCTTTCCTCCTCCCACACCATCTCAAATTCTTCTTCTTCATCATCCCCTTCTCTTTCCAAAACAAATTCTCCCACAATTTATCTAATACACCACCTTGATCCACATTCTTCTTCAGCTTAATTATCTCAGTACCTTTTCTGATCTCGATATCACACATCCCCTTCTATTTCAAACCTAAATCCCACCAAATCCTTAATTTCATCTCTTCAGCACATTTTTTTCCTCTAAACCTAATTTTCGCATCATTTTCCACCATTCCTTCATCATCACCATCTATTACCACTTTCTTTTTTTCCAAAATCGGCTCTCAGAAACTTCTAATTCCCCCACACCTTCATTTTGCAAACCTCACATGTTTCTGATCTCCTAAACTCAAATAAACTAAAAAGTCTCTTCTTACTAAAACATTACCTCAGTGTGGTATTTAATGCTTTCAAAAAGTAATTATCGATTGCATAGCACACATCCATTTACTGTCAAAATCTATATATTTTTCAATTTAATTTATTATAACTCCAATGAATTCATATAAGTTAGTTGTTCTCGTACTGCCACTATCTGCATATATATATATATATATATATATATATATATATATATATATATATATATATATATATATATATATATAGATAGATAGATAGATAGATAGATAGATAGATAGATAGATAGATAGATAGATAGATAGATAGATAGATAGATAGATAGATAGATAGATAGATAGATAGATAGATAGATAGATAGATAGATAGATAGATAGATAGATATATATATATATATATATATATATATATATATATATATATATATATATATATATATATATATATATATATATATATATATATATATATATATATATATATATATATATATATATATATATATATGTTCAAGAGTTACCTTCTCTTTCAAGATATATATATATATATATATATATATATATATATATATATATATATATATATATATATATATATATATATATATATATATATATATATATATATATATATATATATATATATATATATATATATATATATATATATATATATATATATATATATATATATATATATATATATATATATATATATATATATATATAATTCTATTCACGAGAAGCCCGTAAAAATTTTGAATATGTAAACGGTTACAGAAGGAAATTGAAAGAAATTTTTGAATTCTTAGCGATTTCAATTTAATTACCTATCTTCAGAGGAATCTGAATTCTACAAATGAATGAGGCGATATATAGGAGAAAAAAGGGAATTAGCAACCCATCATCGGAAGTTGAGAATAAAAGCAGTACCGACATATTTCACAATATTTAGTTTCTTCTTCTTCTTTGTCTACATCTTTTCCCACTTTTATGTGGGGTCGATGTTTCTGGCCAGTGTTCTCCATATGTTCCTGTCCCATACCTCATCACCCAACAAACCTTTAGACCTCAGGTCATCATTGATGCAATCCATCCACCTATGCTTTGGTCTCCCCCTCCCTCTCCTACCCTGCATAGCCAATTCCATCGCCCTCCTCCTAGCATGCTGTTCATCCCTCCTAACGACATGACCATACCATCTTAGTCAACTTTCTTGTATCTTATCTGATATATCTCTAACTTTTGAGGTACCTCTAATTACCTCGTTTCTGATCTTATCGCTTCTTGTCACCCCACACATCCATTTCAACATCCTCATATCTGCCACATTCAGTTTTTCATTTGTGTTTTCTTTACTGCCCATGTCTCTGCTCCATACATCATCGCGGGTCTCACAACTGTCTTATGCACTTTACCCCTCAACTTAATCCCTATTCTCCTGTCACACAGCACCCCAGACACTTTCTTCCAGTTCTTCCATCCCGCTTGTATTCTGTGGGTTATTGCTGACTCTAGGTCACCATTCTCTGCCACTGTTGATCCCAAATACTTGAACTTTTCAACCCTTTTCTACACCTCCCCCTGCAAATTGACCTCCTCATCCTCATCATCTCTCAACCTCAAGTACCCTGTCTTCTCCCTGCGGTTTCTCAGTCCTCTATCCTCCATCACTCTTCTCCACTCCTCAAGCTTCTCCTCCACTACCATCTCGTCTGTTGCTACACGGTACAATGTCATCTGCAAAGAGCATACGCCACGGTGACTGATCTCTAATACCCTGGGTTTCTACATCCAAGACCAGATCAAATAGATATGGACTCAAAGCAGACCCTTGATGCAGACCAACATTTACTGAGAGACTTTTCGTCAAGCCCACACTGCTCTTAACATTTGCCTCTGCCCTCTCATACATATTTTGGATAATTCTTACATATTTCTCGGGGACCTCCTTTTCTATAATACACCTCCACACCTCTGGATGTGTTACTCGATCATTTGCCTCTTCCAGGTCAATAAAGACCATATGCAGCCCTTCCTGTTTATCCCGATGCTTTTTCAATCATTTGTCTCAAGGCAAATATGGCATCTACTGTCCCTCTTCCAGGCATGAAGCCAAACTGTTCATCCCCAATTGTCGTTTCCTCTCTGAGTCTCCTTTCTATGATCTTCTCCAATATCTTCATAATATGACTTAACAACTTTATACCTCTATAATTTCCATACTCCTGAATGTCTCCCTTCCCTTTATATATTGGGATGATCAGGCTTCCTCTCCACTCCTCTGGCATCTTTTCCTGACTAAAAATCTTTTGCATTAAGTCCCACAAGATACCTATGCCTTCCTCTCCAAGACTCTTCCATACCTGCACTGGCATCTTATCAGGTCCTGCTGCCTTTCCATTATTTTCATTTTTTCCTTACTGCCCGCTCTACCTCTCTTCTAGTCACTGTTGTTATAACTGCTTCATTTGGAAGTCCATCTTCAAATACACTAAACTAAATATTGTGAAATTCTGTAAATATAATATTTCACAATATTTAGTTTATTGGGGTGTACGTACCAGGTAAAAAAGGTACGGTCAATGTTAGGAGGAAATGGTGAAACATCACTTTACTG
>JAXCGZ010012556.1:0-5000 GCA_037179515.1 Halocaridina rubra | reverse complement strand
ATATATATATATATATATATATATATATATATATATATATATATATATATATATATAATATATATATATATATATATATATATATATATATATATATATATATATATATATATATATATATATATATATATATATATATATATATATATATATATATATATATATATATATATATATATATATATATATATATATATATATATATATATATATATATATATATATATATATATATATATATATATATATATATATATATATATATATATATATATATATATATATATATATATATATATATATATATATATATATATATATATATATATATATATATGTATATATATATATATATATATATATATATATATATATATATATATATATATATATATATATATATATATATATATATATATATATATATATATATATATATATATATATATATATTAATCTGTAGAAGGAATTTTATTAGTATTAAAAAAATATAAAATAATAGATAAAAAAATAAATTATGATGGAATGATTAATGATTAACGGCATCTCATTCTTTAATAAATCTTACAAAAACAAATATTTTTAAAGCATAAGGAAATATGATATCAGGTATTCTGTGATTATCTGTTATAAGTATTTTAGGGTGTATGAAATATCAGTGATCATATAAAAAAATATCTGAATTAACAATATTGTAATTCATTAACAAACCCTTCGACTAAAATTACTTAGTCTTTTTTTTTAAATAATTTTAATTTAAAAATGCCCACGACATGTCAGATGGTTCAATTGCAAAACAGATGGTCCTTGCCAGTTGTCCCTGATCAAAAGACAAAAGATAAACACTTTGAAATGTTTCACGTAATTTGCAATCCTTTAATTAGCTATAATTGGTATCAGCATCACTCTAGTCTTCACTAATTAGGGATTAATTATGTTTAAAACGATTGTTAACCCTAATAATTTTTCACGTATCTTGATCTTAAGATAAAATAAATGAAATAAAATAACTCATGAACTATTTTCAGAATTTCAGGTATTTACCCCTTCGTTATTTTGAGAGGAAAAAAGTTACATTCAGCATTTTCAACATTAACCTTCTTAGCGTTTTCGAAAAGCAAAATATTAGAAGCAGTTAAAATATTCATCTTTTTGCTTATCTTAAAGAGCTATTTTCTACCTTTCTAAAATTTATCTTTCCTGTTTTTGAGGATCGTGTATTTTTTCCGGGTATTTTTGCGTGTAAGTCTTCTAAAATTTTATCAAAATAAATGAAAACTGCACAATTTCTTCATCTAATTAAATGCTTCTGATTTTTAATTTTACTTTTTTTTTTTTTTGCTGCTCGCGAAAAATACATGAGTTATTGTAAACATTACAAATATAGTCTCTCTAGGGATTTAAATATATATTTGATTCTGTAAGACATTTGTCTCTTTGATTTGATTAAAGAGAACATTAAAACATGTCACCTAACTAAATATTTTTTTTAAATTTGGGTATAAAAGTTCATTACACCTTCAAAAGAAATAAGCTATGATTGCATGAGTTATTTTCACACTTAGAGAATAAGAAATTTTTGAGATTTTTCGGAAGTAATATTTACTATACCTTAATTATTTGTTTCTTTTTCATATATATATATATATATATATATATATATATATATATATATATATATATATATATATATATATATATATATATATATTGTCAAGATAAATAACATGAGGGTATATTAGGGTTCTTCATCTGTGCAAGACAAGTCTTGGGGTTCGTCATATTATCAAGGAAGTTATAGGGGTTTATGTATTTGCAAGGTAATTATTTCTTGTTTTCGCTCACATTTGGTTTAGTTAGGTTAGGATAGGTTAGGTTAGGTTATTCAACTCTTAACGTTTAATTACAGAGTTATGTAACTTTAAAAGTTTGATTATGGGGTTATTAAACTTTACATGGGATTGTGGGCGTTATTTATCATTACATAATCCAATGTATATATATATATATATATATATATGTATATATATATATATATATATATATATATATATATATATATATATATATATATATATATATATATATATATATATATATATATATATATATATATATATATATATATATATATATATATATATATATATATATATATATATATATATATATATATATATATATATATATATATATATATATATATATATATATATATATATATAAATATATATATATATATATATATATATATATATATATATATATATATATATATATATATATATATATATATATATATATATATATATATATGTATGTATATCTCATTGCTTTGGAATAACAAAGCAAAGATGAAATAACTACATCATACATTAAGATCTAATGGAAAATAATAGGCCATTGCAATCGCAAAATGGCAACAGACGTCTCATTTAGAAGAGACAATTTTATAATTGTATCACGAGTTCATGGTTTAGAATAATCAATAACATGCACTAAACAACAAAAGCCAACTTTCTTAGAGTAATTGATTTTTACCTGCCATTATGGAAACCTGAGCTCGCAAAACTTGGCGTTCTATTACCTCGACCATGTTCCACACCAAGTTTGACACAGAATATGCTATGTGATATACTTTGAGATTGGCAGGCTAATTTGGGAGTGCCTAGGTAGGAAGCAGGCCGTGTTCCATCGAGATATCATAGAATACTCAAATTTATGCTATAGGAAATTAATTTTTCCTTATAATATTGAAAATATCGCAATTGAAATATGTGACACCATGACGGGCAGAAAAAAAATTACCTTCAACGAGCATGGCACGAATAAAACATAAAGTAAAGAGAAACTGAAATGATGAGTGTTGTAACTGGTCAGATGTGAAGGGAAAATAAGAAATGCTTAACAAATATAAAAAAAAATATTCTTTGGTGATGCAGGCATATAAAAAGAACCGTAACTGAAGAAAGATTTAGCATTTAACTGTCCTGGACATTCCTATTATAATTAATACAAGAAATGATTACAGCACTTTTATACTCTCTTGCCCATGATAATCAATTCTTTAGACAAGTTTGAATATACGAAGCCGAAATATTTATTGTATTTTTTTTTCTTAGAGTGTGAGAGGGAATTATGGGGTAATTGGTATAAGTGGAGATGAGAAACCAATGAATGCATATGTTAGGGGTGGGAGTCCCAATTACTTAAGGAAAAGGTGGGGGATGGTACTCCGATTTAAGGAAATGGGGGGGGGGAATCTCATTACTTGTTAAAGAGTCATTCCAGTCATCTTAATAGGAGCGAGAGAAAAAATTTTACCTTCATGGCCGACCAGCAATCAAGAGCTTCAACAAAGCATTATTAGAATTCTTCCGAGATTTCTGCTGACATTGTTGAGATAGGGGGGGAAAGAGGGGAGAAAGAGGAGAGGAAAGAGGGGGAGGATGGAAGAGGGGGAACTTTTCATTAGGTTTTGCTTGTTAGTTTGCTCTCTAGCAAAGTTTTGAGAGCCTATCTATCTGGCTAAATATCTATCCCTAAGCCTATTTATCTATGCAGGAAATATTTTTCTCCTTAACTGTCTAGCTACGTCTCTCTCTCTCTCTCTCTCTCTCTCTCTCTCTCTCTCTCTCTCTCTCTCTCTCTCTCTCTCTCTCTCTCTCTCTCTCTCTCTCTCTCTCTCTCTCTCTCTCTCGCTCTCTCTCTCTCTCTCTCTCTCTCTCTCTCTCTCTCTCTCTCTCTCTCTCTCTCTCTCTCTCTCTCTCTCTCTTTCTGTATATATATATATATATATATATATATATATATATATATATAGAGAGAGAGAGAGAGAGAGAGAGAGAGAGAGAGAGAGAGAGAGAGAGAGAGAGAGAGAGAGGAGAGAGAGAGAGAGATATAGATATAGAGGTATGTGGTGAATTTCTCGAATTCAATTGCACGAACAAGCTAATTGCTCTAGGACAATTGCTTTAAAAATTATTTCTTGACCTATTAATTGATTGAACCACAAATTGTTCGAAAGCCGATATTCATTCTTTAAACTACACGAAAGACAGATTGCTCGAAAGTCAATATTAGTTTAAGTTAGGTTAGGTTAGATTTTTATTTACATAAAAAATTAGTCATTGTTTTTATGTAATGAGCATTGTTCATCTTTGGTAGTCATTTTTTTAAAGGACTGCTTTTCAAGCAATCTGTCTTTCCATCAACTGACAGTTCGAGAAATAATTTTTCTCAAGCAATTTACTTTGAACAATTAGCTTTCGAGCAAATGATTCATATATATATATATATATATATATATATATATATATATATATATATATATATATATATATATATATATAGATAATATATATATATATATATATATATATACATATATATATACATCTATAGATATACATATATATATATATATATATATATATATATATATATATATATATATATATATATATATATATATATATATATATATAGATATATAATATATATATATATATATATATATATATATATATAAATATACATATACCTAACATACATACATACATACATACATACATACATACATACATACATACATACATACATACATACATACATACATACAACATACATACATACATACATACATACATACATACATACATACATACATACATACATACATACATACATACATACATACATACATACATACATACATATATATATATATATATATATATATATATATATATATATATACATACATACATACATACATACATACATACATACATACATACATACATATATATACATACATACATACATACTATATATATATATATATATATATATATATATATATATATATATATATATATATATATATAATATATATATATATATATATATATATATATATATATATATATATATATATATATATATATATATATATATATATATATATATATATATATATATATATATATATATATATA
>JAXCGZ010012555.1:0-22736 GCA_037179515.1 Halocaridina rubra | reverse complement strand
GCAAACAGCAACTGATTCGGCTCCCACTCATTATCATCCCCATCTACCATTCTCAAACCTCGACCACGCACTCGCTCATTCACCTCTCTTACGACTCCATCAATATACAAACTGAACAGCCATGGTGACATCACACATCCCTGTCTCAGTCCCACACTCACTGGAAACCACTCACTCCCTTCATTCCCTACACAAGCTCTACTGCCCTCATACAAACTCTTCACTGCATGTAACAGTTTACCATCAATTCTATATAACCTAATAATATTCCACATTGCCTCTCTATCAACTCTATCATATGCTTTCTCCAGATCCACAAATGCAAAATACACATCCTTACCCTTTGTTAAATATTTCTCATATAACTGCCTAACTATAAAAATCTGATCTATGCAACCTCTACCTCTCCTAAAACCAGTCTGTACTTCCACGATCACATTTTCTGTCTTATCCCTAATTATATTAACCAGTATCCTACCATACACTCTTCCTACCACACTCAAACTTATACCCCTAAAATTACTGTACTCTTACACATCTCCCTTACCTTTGTATAGGGGCACTATACAAGCAATCACCCATTCCACTGGCACCATTGACAACATAAAGCATATATTAAACACTCTCACTAACCATACCAGTACAGTCACTTTCCCTTATTTCAAAATTTCCGCTCTCACACTATCCATTCCAGGTGCTTTACCTGCTTTCGCTTCATACAATGCCCTTTTCACCTCCTCTTTTGTAAAATCTCTCTCATTTTCATCTCCCATTACTGGCACTTGAACACCCCCATTGCCACTATAGCTGCCTCTCTATCTTCCTCAACATTCAGAAACAACTCAAAATATTCTGCCCATCCTTTCCTTGCATCGTTCCCATTTAACATCTGTCCATTCACATCTTTCACTCTCTTCCATCCTCGATACACCCTTCCTTACTCTCTTCATTTCTTTCCAAAACTTCTTTATATTCTCCTCATATGACCTACTAAAATCCTATCCTCACTTAACATTTGTCGACCAATTCTCTTCCTCTACCTTCAGCTTGGTTTTCACATTTTTCTCCCTATATCTTTCATATTTTTTCCTACTGTTACACTGCAGCCATTCCTCAAAAGCCCTCTTTTTCTCTTCCACCTTCTTTTTCACCCCTTCATTCCACCACTCGCTGCCCCTTCTCATGCCACCTCCAACAAACCTCTTTCCACACACATCACTTTCAAGTCCCACGAAACATTCTTTCATTAATCCCCATTCCTCCTCTAACTCCCCAACTTCTCTTTCTTTCATCCTGTCATATGCCACTTTCAACCTGTCCTGATATTCCTGTCTCTTCTCTGGCTTTTTCAACTCTTCCACCTTCACCATTTCCCTTCTACATCCCCCCCACTCTATTTCCCCACTCTTTTGCTACTACCACTTTTGCTTCAACCAAAAAATGATCAGACATCCCAGCAGTCACACCCCTAAATGCATGCACATCTTTCACTCTACCAATCATGCTCTTTGCTACCAACACATAATCCATAAGTGCTCTTTCTTTCACTCTTCCATTTGCCATTCTCATCCATGTATACTTATTTATTAACTTCTTGGAAAAACTATTACCTATCACCAACTCTTGCTCCACACACATATCTAACAGTCTCTTGCCACTCTCATACACACCTGGTACCCCATACTCTCCTACAACACATTCTACCTCTCCAACACCCACTCTAGCATTCAAATCACCAAACACAACTACATAGCTCCTTCTACTCAAACCATCCACACACCTAGTTAACTCATTCCAGAATTCATCCCACTCTTCCTCACTTCTCTCACATCCTGGACCATATGCACTAACAAAAGCCCAACATTCCCTACCTATCCTAACCCTCATCCACAGCAGCCTAGATGACACTTCTTTTCATTCCACTACCTTATTTACCTTCCATTCACTCAGCAATAATGCCACACCTTCTCTCGCTCTCCCCCTTTCAACCCCAGACATCCTACCTGTCACATCACCAAATGCCACTTCTCCTTTTCCTTTCATCTTCGTCTCACACAATGCCAATACATCCATCCTCCTCCTACCAAACATATATGCAATCTCACATCATTTGTTCCCTATCGTGCCACAACCACGCACATTTAGGCACCCCAAAACTAGAGTTTGGGGAGAAATTTTTCTCCCCTCTACTCCCCTTCTTTTTTGACGTCTCGCGCGAGGTTAATACAAGGGGAGGATTCCCAGTTCCCTTGCCCTGTCCACTTTTAGTCGCCTCTTACGACATGCAGGGAATACGTTGGAGCTATTCTTTGATGTTGTGCCCGCCACCATAGGGCTTGATAATTTATGAAAAGCAGCAGACTAGTCTGTTTTCAAAAGCTGGCTAGTCTGTGAATAGGAACTGGCTAGTCTGAGATAAGGCCCTGAGTAGTATGTGAAAAGATGTTTAGTCTGAGGTAAGGTTGTGGCTAGTCTGTGAAAGAGAGTTGGCCAGTCTGTGATTGAGGGTTAGTTTGTAATAAGGAGTCGGCTAGTTTGTTAAAGCTGGCTAGTCTCTGATAAGGAGTTAGCTAGTCTTTTACAAGGAAATGGCTAGTCTGTGAAAATCAGTTGGCTAGTCTGTGAAAAAGACTTGGCTAAATTGTCAAAAGCAGTTGACTAGGCTGTGATAAGGAGTCTCCTAGTTTATGAAAAACAGTTGGCTAAATGGAGATAAAATGTTGGCTAGTCAGTGGTAAGGAGTTGGCTAGTCTGTGGAATGCAGTTAGCTAGTCATTGATAAGGAGTTGGCTAGTCTGTAACATGCAGTTAGCTAGTTTGTGATAAGGAGTTGACTTGTCTGTGATACATTAGCTAGTTTGTGCTAACAGGCACTCATATGTCAAGAATGTGCTTTATTTCTGCTATCTTCTTTGAAAACATGTGTATATAAAATCCTGTCACTGACCATAGCAAAAATTTCAACCAATTTAAGCATTTAATCTGTAATATTGGTAAGTATCTATTATCAACATTTAAATTTATGATCAAATAAAGATAACGACTCCTGTAAGTTGTTGGGTCAGATTAGGTTAAGTTAAACTAAGTGCTTATAGATTAGGTTAGGTATTAACCTAAACTTATCTAACAATTTAAGCTAATCCAACCTAACCTATCAATTTACGAAGTTATTTGATGCACTGGAAGTCATTCTCTTTACTGATCCATTTTTTACTCTAATCATTACAGACATGTACTATCACAGCTTATTAATTTACTTTTAAATTTTGTGCTGTTTTGTAACTCCTTTGGGCCTGAGAGAACAGTCATAACATCTGTAAAACTACCTACATAAAACATCAACCTAACTTAACCTAGTCATTACCACCTCATTTTCATAAATGTGTACTTTCACACTCCCATGTAGGAATAAATCTTATTATATTATTATACTGATAATTGGATTTTTATTTATTTATTTATTTATTTATTTATTTATTTATTTTTTTTTAAAGTTTGGTAGCTGTATACTTGCACACCCCACAATTAAGCACAAAATCTGAAATGTATTAGTATAGGTTTGGTTAGAGTAGCTTCTGCCCTGTCTAGAAATGAGTTGATAGCTGAAATAATTGTTTTGATCATGTAAAGATTAGTAATCCCCAGAGTGCCATGTAATGTTAAATAACCCCGTGACTTGTTAGGGTAAGTTAGGTTGAGTTAGGTCACTTGTACATATAAATAACCCTAGAGCACGCTGAGGTCACTCTCTTCAGTAGATCCTTTTGTAGTTGTTATAGGTTTAGATATACAGTATTTTCATGTTTTGTATTTTTAGTTCACCAGCTGGGATGTGAAAGTAAATACTGAACTGTATTTTGTATTTTTACCTAATTATGCAAACAGTAGCTATTGGTAAAAGTACAGTTTTGATACATTAGTAACTTGTTATTTTTGTACTTTTATTTACAGCACAGGATATTCTAAGTATCAAGGATGTATTGAATATTTATTAGGTGTATTTATTTAGTGCATTACAGCTCTTATATTGCTATGAAAATAATGTTTTAGAATGAGAATCCTTTAAACATACACTTTTCTCCTACAATCTCGTAAGTTGTGACTAGGTTAGATAAGATTAATGTAAGTTAAGTTGACTAAATTTTGTTTGCTGACTGATTATGATTTTCAGTGTATGTGCTTTTTTAATTAGTGTTCTCATCACTTCCAATGAATCATTTACTCAACATAATTTTTGTGTTTATCTTTATTTGCTTGTTTTATTAATTTATTTAAAATTAGTGTTTTTTTTTTATATAGAGAATGTTGATATATTATTTGTTTTGTAATTAGATGATTTATTGCTATCTAACCATTCCGAGCTCTTGAATGTATGAGAATTTTAGGTTAATTTTTAATGCTGTAATTAGAGGTTAATTTAAGAGACTAGTTGAAAATATAGACCCTACTTAATAGTGGAATAAAGCTGCAGGAATATAAAAAAAAAATTCGAACAGTTGTATTTTATTGGTTAAGTTAGGTTGTCAATGTATTTTTGTTTTCTGTTTTTGTTATTTATTTTTGTTTAAAAAAAAATCTATTTGTCGTATGACTTCCGTCATGCTGAAGCCAGTCCGTCATGCTGAAGCCAGAATCTGAAACTTGTAGCAGATCTTGAGGGGTAACGGTTGGTCGAGGGCACAGAGATTTTATTACAATGTTTGTAGAAAGTGTCAAGGAAATATATGACCGGAACCGTGAGACTTAGGATCTGGCATCGAGAAGGGCAGGAAAGGCCAGGAAGTTAGCCATTTCCTAAACCGCAGGAAACATAAACTTGTGTTTCGTACGCAGGTACACGCCCAGGAGAGATGCCCAATAACTCCTCCCCGGAAGTAGGCGGGATTCCGCTTTGAACCTGGCGTTGATTTGGCAGGACTAGATATCCCTTGATCTCATTGGAGAATTGGATGTAAAGCCACGCCCTGCCCCTGGGGGTATTTCAAGAGCCACCCAGGGCAGAGACAGTTAGTTAGAACTTTGCCCGGGGCACGAATAGATCATAGATTGTGATAGTCATAGGGTGGGGGCATTGAGGCATTGGGGCATTGAGGCGTCGAAGTCGTGTTGTACTCTAGAATAAATATAAGCAAAGGAATTACTGCTTGTCCATTCTTACCTTGTAACCACACTACCATAATTATAAGTATATATACGTAGGAGGAAAATCCCTACGTCAGTGGTGACAAACGGAGAGATAACCCACTCATCTTACAAAGTGTGAATTCAAATGGAAGTCCAAAATTCATACGACAACTTGGTGGACAGCTCGGGATCATACGACAACTTGGCGGCAGCGCAGTACGGATCATCACGCCTGGAAAACATACAAAGAGACTCTCATATCAGAAGAAACCAGTGCAAAGAAAAGAAAATAAGAATGGCAAAAGCAGAAATCCAACATCTCCCAATTCAAGAAATGAGTGACGAGGCCAAACACCGGAGAATTCTCGAACTGGAGGAGCAATTGCGGCGCCTACAAACTCCTGCCGACGCCGCTCCGTCGAGAAGGAACTTGGCCGACGCCGACAGTGAAACCGACGCCTCAAACATCGACGAACAGCCGGCCGCTCCGAACCCCGTGGTGACACAGGGAACGAATCAGGCCATGCCCCCACCCCGTGCCCTGGTTGTAAAGACGCCTCGAGTCAAAAATTCACTTTTATACCTCGACGGCGCAAATGTAAAAGACCGTGAATGTCCGTCCATAATTCCCGCGACCGACTTCCTGAAATACTTGGGTCTGCGGATGAGAAGTGACGAGTGCTCAAATAGAGAATATTATAAAACTTTGAAGGAACTATTCCTAAGATATTTCTTAGTAAGCCGAAGTGTGACCGGAGCATTGAGTGAAAATGCCCATTACAAGAAGTATAAGTTGCCGGATCCGACCAAGAAGACGGCGATTCGTCGATTTTACTCGAAGAGGAGAAGGAGAACCCCTCCTTCCTTGCCTTCTGCCATGGAGTTCTTCAGGACCACCTCCTTAAAATAGCTAAGTACTTGTGATCTGTATCCAGTGAGTAATGGGACAATTAGTAAAAGAAATTGAGGTCGGTGGACGCCGCCATTTTATCTTGTAGTTATGCTTTGACTCAGCCAACCCGCTTATAAGGGGTGTGGCGCTTAATAAGTTGATAAAAGTAGAATTTCTGTACCCATTACTAACATGGATAATTTGTACTAATAGCTATAAGCAGTAATAAACTCCATTTTTGTTATAATTTGAGTAATGTAAAGAAATTTCGTTGGAAGTGCGTTCCATTTATTTGTATTAATGCTTAGATTGAATTTTAAGAACGCGAATGTATCGATTTTTTAATTGACAAATTTAATGCACGTGAAATCACTATTACAGTCTATTAATTTCTAAAGCGTAAGAATTATAGTGAGAAATATGCGTGCATCTGCTTTTAAGAGTTTCATAGACCACGTGTGGTTTTCGAGAAAGGAATGCGGAAGTGACCATTCGATCTCCCAACCTCGTTATTATAAATCTGTAGTAATTGTACTGATCCTTGATATTTAATGTACGTGAAATCATTGTTATATTAATTTCTTAAAGCGTAAGAAATCGAGTGTTAAGATTGCGCCTGTTTTCAAGGTTCTTTCTTTTTTTTGTTTGTTTTTTTCTCCGGGGGAGTAATGTTTTAGCGAAAGAAGGACATAAATGACAGATTGTTTTTTTATGTTGTTATGATGAAGGGATTAACATTACGATACGTGTGTGGCATGTTTTTTTTTTTGAAGAATAAGAAATTTCGTGATATTAGTTAGAGATGAGTTTTTTTATTTCGCGCTATGCAGGCGAAAGTAAGAGTAGATTAGAGTAATTTGTGCTGTCCTAGAATAGGGAAGGTTTTTCAGTGTCACCCAAACGTAGCTTCAAGGGAGTAGAATGTTTGTTTGTTCGTTAGAATGGGACCTAGGACTGGTGAGGAAGTCTGTGACCGCACGGCTCAGCCGAGATTTCACCGTTACTCTCCTTCAGAGAGATAAGGGAAAGGAAAACCAACGCGTTGTAAATAAAAGGGAATTTTACAGAAAGGGGATGATTGTCTTGAAAGTGATATAGCGAATGTGATAGCGAGTGAGTATGAATGACTGGGGGTATAATGGGGGGGTTGCTCTAGGGGGTGAAATCGCGGAAAGCACCGTTAGGAAGCATGATTGGGGAGTCTGCGAGGATCGTTCCCCTGCTCCGCCAGGTCCTTCTGCATGCCATATCAGAGTGTATTTATGGGAGGTGATGCGCTGTTGCAATATCTAGTGAGGGATATGGATGAGAAAGTAATTCTCCACCTGCCCAGATATGGTTGAAATGCCAAGTTTGTTTTATTTTTGTTTTGTCCCCTACTCCGCCATTGAGATTATTATTCGATTTCCGAGAGATTCCAAGATAGATGTTACGTGATAAAGGACGTGAATCTATGAATGATTCTTTATTTTCTTTGCTAGCTGCAGTATATACATTATTTGTCTGAAGAGATATGTTAGATTGATAAAGTAAAACTTTGCGAGTTTTAGCCATGATAATGTTTTATCAAAATTATTTCAGCTTGGTCATAAAGAAAGAGTGAGAGCTGACAATAAACGTAAGACTCTATCGATAGTCATTGCTAACGTTTGTTCACGTTCATTTGTTTATTTATTTTATTATTAGAGATACTCTGCGACACTTTTTTATTGTCAGTACAAGTTAAAAGGAAGAGGCCCGTCTCAGCTGACATAGACTGGAGGCCACGACGTATTTCAAGGTCGCCCAGTCTCTCTCTCTCTCTCTCTCTCTCTCTCTCTCTCTCTCTCTCTCTCTCTCTCTCTCTCTCTCTCTCTCTCTCTCTCTCTCTCTCTCTCTCTCTCTCTCTCCTACCTTTCACTCGACTCTGAGCCTGACAGAGGCTCCGTTCAATGCTAAAGGAACGTTGCTGTCTTTGATTTTTTGTGTGTGTTTTTTCCAGCGAAGCTAGGCGATAATTGTGCCTACATTTCATTGCAGTCGATAGATTGTTGCATGCTGTTATTGCATAAATACTGATAAGATATCGGTAGTACCGCCATTTGCATAAATATTTTTGCCACATGTCGCAACTGTTTAGAGAATAGATAGAACTCCCATTGACAAGTTGTGGAGCCAGCGAGTTGCCACTTATGCTCTATATATATATACATTGATTATGACAGTAGGAATTTAAATATTAAAAGAGACTGTGTTAGAATGAGCATTGCTATGAAGTATAAGTATAGAACTCTGTTCTTACTTCTGAATGCCAGTCTCCATTGTATATATATTGATATTTCTGATTTAGTACATTTATTTTTATTGTTTATTATTCTTATTTTTTGATCATGATTATTAGTAATGTTATTATGATGACTGATATTGTTGCTATCTCTCAATGGCCTGTTGCTAATTATTATTTTTGAAATGAAATCAGCGGTAACTTGATGATTTGTATCTTTTATCTGAATTCATACTTGATGTTACTGTAGCCACTGCTGATAAGAATGTTTCTTTAGTGGCTTTTCTCAGCATTTAATGATTGTTCTTTTTGACATTTATAGTAGAGTAATGCTATGTAGCAGTTGCTAAGTCCTAAGTATCTTGGAATAATAATCTAGTTGTGTAGACACATACCTTCCATTACCACCCTATTCCTAGGCAGCCCCGACCTGCAAGTTCTAAAAGTCTTTAGATTTTGTCCGTCAGACAAGTCCCTAGTGCCCATTGAATAGAGATTGCAATCACTTGCAGTTGCAGGGGAAGCAAAGTATAGCCTCGATTACCAACATATGGCCATTGTTGGTACCCTGAAGTCATAGGGAACCTTTCTTACAACTGTAGTAGTGACAGAGGTTCAAATTTTCATCCCGAGATCTGCTTCAAAGGTACGTGTGAGGGCCGTACAGGAAGAGAATCGCTGTGACGTTGCAGGTCTCCTGCGTGGTGGTCTTAGTCAAGATCGGCCGAGGGCGGGACGAGGAAGCCGGGCTGGAAGGATTAGCGGGATGGGCCCAGTCCTTGTCCTTTTTGTTTTGCCTAACCGAGTAACGGAGATATGGCAACAAACCTGGGCCTGCAGCAAGGACAGCGGGGGAGTGAAAACAAAAGAATCCCCGAGGGAAACCGGGGAATCGCACCTAGCAAGAATTCATGAGCAAAGGACAGAGAAAACGAAAGTCGTCCTAGACAGAGAAAACGAAAGTCGTCCTAGACAGAGAAAACGAAAGTCGTCCTAGACAGAGAAAGTAAAAGGCGTCCTAGACAGAGAAAACGAAGGTCGTCCTGGACAGAGAAAGTAAAAGTCGTCCTAGATAGAGAAAACGAAAGTCGTCCTAGACAGAGAAATTAAAAGTCGTCCTAGACAGAGAAATTAAAAGTCGTCCTAGACAGAGAAATTAAAAGTCGTCCTAGACAGAGAAAACGAAAGTCGTCCTAAGACAGGGAGGACAGTCCTAAAAGAATAAAAGTTTTAAACTACTTAAAAAACCCAGGTAATCTTGATGAAATCCCAGAAACAAGGAGATCCCCATACGTGTCATAACTGTAGTGAAAAGAGAGGAAAAGAAACGCAGAAATATTTTAAAATATTTTAATAATACCTTTAGAAGCCACGTAAATGAGAAAGAAAAATAATCCCTATGCATGTCCAAACTTTAGTGAAGAGAGAAAGAAGGGTATTTAAAAAATCCCTTATTAGTTAATTAAAATTACCTCCGTATTAGAACTGAAAAAATGGGAAAGAAAATGTCCCCACCGTCTTTTGTGCTAAAAAAAAAAAAAAAAAAAAAAAGAGACAAAATATTTTTATTTTTATGTTTATTTTGTTTTGTTTTGCTAACTTTAAGATAATTTTAAGCGAAAACTCAGAGTCTCCCTTAGATATAGTGTTGAATAAGTGCCATTGATAAAGTGTATGATTTGAACTAAGATTAATAAGTTGTTTTTTGCTTAAATAATATTAGTGTTTTGTTTTAGCATTATTATTAGTTGAATTATGATTTAATCTTTAGATTCATTAAGTTTTTATATTAAGTGGTCTCTGAATAGTAATTGCATATAAAAACAATAAATGTTTTGACTTTACACACAGTAAAACATGTTTTGTTTCAGGAGTAGTTTTTAAGGCTTAATTTTAAGACAAATCAATGCCCCTAATAATGATAGGAATAGAATTTATGAAGGTAAGGTCTCTTATAGAAATTACTGTTGATGTTATGGTCTATATAATTTTAAATGTGTATACATGCCAATACTCTACCTCATTTGTTTGCTAATGTGCTACATAAGTCATGATTTTACCGTAATTAACTCAATTTAGTCTTGTAAAGAAACGAGAGAAGTAGATGAATTAATGTTTTGATTTAAACTGACTTTTGATCTTAATTAATGTTTGATATTAGTTACACACTGAAATTATACTATATATATTATGTTTGTGTAATTTGTTTAGGATTCATAGAAATAGGAATTCTTAGAAGATAGCTTAAATAATTCGGCCCCATTTCTATTGTGAACTAATGTTAGCTAGGATATGTCCAAGAGCTCCCGGAAAATTAGCCCATGCTTCGACTGAAATAAGAGATATTTCAGTTTTGGTTGGGAGGGATGTCGTATGACTTCCGTCATGCTGAAGCCAGTCCGTCATGCTGAAGCCAGAATCTGAAACTTGTAACAGATCTTGAGGGGTAACGGTTGGTCGAGGGCACAGAGATTTTATTACAATGTTTGTAGAAAGTGTCAAGGAAATATATGACCGGAACCGTGAGACTTAGGATCTGGCATCGAGAAGGGCAGGAAAGGCCAGGAAGTTAGCCATTTCCTAAACCGCAGGAAACATAAACTTGTGTTTCGTACGCAGGTACACGCCCAGGAGAGATGCCCAATAACTCCTCCCCGGAAGTAGGCGGGATTCCGCTTTGAACCTGGCGTTGATTTGGCAGGACTAGATATCCCTTGATCTCATTGGAGAATTGGATGTAAAGCCACGCCCTGCCCCTGGGGGTATTTCAAGAGCTACCCAGGGCAGAGACAGTTAGTTAGAACTTTGCCCGGGGCACGAATAGATCATAGATTGCGATAGTCATAGGGTGGGGGCATTGAGGCATTGGGGCATTGAGGCGTCGAAGTCGTGTTGTACTCTAGAATAAATATAAGCAAAGGAATTACTGCTTGTCCATTCTTACCTTGTAACCACGCTACCATAATTATAAGTATATATACGTAGGAGGAAAATCCCTACGTCAGTGGTGACAAACGGAGAGATAACCCACTCATCTTACAAAGTGTGAATTCAAATGGAAGTCCAAAATTCATACGACATATTTACTTCCACCCACATTACCCAAAAATAATAAAAATGATTATTAGGGGATTCTGTTTATGTACCAAACTTACAAGTATTTATTTCATTATCATTGCCAAATAACGATACTGGACTTTTGTTTACAGTTAGTCTTCGTTGTTACGGTTGTTTTTGTGTGCCGTTTCGGGTCACTATTAATCCCAATTCGAATGGGGGTGGACACAGGGTGTAGCTGGTGAATTAAGGCTGGATGTCCTTCCTAACGCCCAGCTGTGGGCTGGACCGCTGGTTTATTTTTTTTCCTAGCTGACCACCACTGCCGCAGCGGTCCCCAAATCACATTCATTCGTAGAATGTAATAATTTTTTTATACAAAATTAACAGACATTTACATGATGTGTGTGTGTGTGTGTGTGTGTGTGTGTGTGTGTGTGTGTGTGTGTGTGCATGAAATAAATATTATATTTTTTTATTTACTCATTGTTTCCATCAATTTATTCCTTTATTAATTATTACTCTCTCCTGCAATCCTCTTACGCTTCTTTTCACATTTTATTTCATTTACTCTCTTGGCCAATAATAGGAAGTAAAATACAGAAGAGGGGATTCCCAATCCCCCCGCTCGACCCCATTTAGTCGACTTTTACGACACCCAGGGGTACACGGAGGAAGTATTGCTACACCCCCCTCCCTCAATGATGAGCGATGAACAAATAGTGAAGAGAGTGTGGCGTGCAGAAGTGATTGGAGTTAGGTCAAGCGGTAGACCTAGGATGAGATGGATGGATGGCGTGAAAAGAGCACTGAATGCACGTGGAATGTCAGTGGAACAGGGAAGAGTGCTGCAAGAGATAGGAATGAGTGGAGGTATATTGTGCATATATGACGTGACCCAAAGGGATATCTCGCACCTGCTAACTCAGTGAACTGTGGTGGACGGGTGTGAGGGGAGTTGCCATGTGATGAAGTGGTGGGGTTAAACCAGCTGCGGCTGTCGGGTCTCATTGTGGAATATCCTTGCCCGCCAACTTTGTGGATGACCCAAGCAAGGTGAAAGGGGGGAGACATGGCAACCTTTTATCCCCAAGGAGCTGAGAGGAGTGGTTGAGGAGTGTGTGGATCGTGGTGAATGCGCGTTTCTTGGCTCATCCACCCCCCTTACAAGGAGGAATGAGGCATTTTATATGTATGTATGTATTTCATTTACGTACTAAGTCCCATTTCATATTGTTAGGAGCTCAGGAAGAATGGGACCTGAAATAATTATAGGTCCTAATTTTTCAGTAGGTGTAAAGTTGAGGTCCTTCATCTTCAGTTGGTCGCTGTTAATAAAGGCCAAGTCAGATTCTAACCTACCCTAATCTAACCTAACCTAACCTAACCACTGATAAATGTTAGGTCCAAATTCTTCATAGTCTTTTATTACTTTTATTGCAATATTACTGTAAAAAAAATATTGGGATTTTTGCTTTAAAACCATGCGTTGGTTAGTTTACATAACTTATCCGAGAGTGTTCATTCCCTCGTCCGAATTCATCATTTTCATCGTCTTTTCTCTCCTGTTCCATCATATTTCCTCTCTCTTTTTTTTTTTTATCCATCTATCCCTCGTATATCTCTGCCAATCCTTATGTACACAACAGATAATCTTTTACTTCTCTGGTCATCAAATGTATTGATTTTATCTCTATTTCCCCTTCCTCCTCTACCTCTTTCCTCTCCTCCTCACCTCTTTCCTCCCTTTCTCCTTTTACTCGCTCCCAAATGCCTCCTTCTATCCCTCCTCTCCCATTTCCTCTCCTCCTTCCTCAACCTCACCTGCAGCCACATAGGGACGTCCCAAGGCCCCTTTTTTTTCTACTCCTCCTCTTCTCCTGCCGCTCTGCCTTTTCACTACTCTCTCTCTCTCTCTCTCTCTCTCTCTCTCTCTCTCTCTCTCTCTCTCTCTCTCTCTCTCTCTCATTACACGTCTGTGTTTGCATCCTTCCCTAAAACTTTAAACCCAGATCAGCACGGGAGTTCAGAATGTTGATGAAAAACAGCGACTCCATGCGAAGTTGGGAAATCTTGCTGATGAAGAATGGTTTTGTATCCAGTTCTCAAATATAGTGGTGTTTGGGTGGCTATTCTTCAGCTGAGCTGATTTATAAAATCATAAACTCATTTATTCCATTCTTCTTCTTCTTCTTCTTCTTCTTCTTCTTCTTCTTCTTCTTCTTCTTCTTCTTCTTCTTCTAAAGAACTACTTTTATAAATCTTTCTTTTAGTCCTACTCTTCTTCCTGCTCAAGAAGAATGTTGCTCCTACTTGTCTTCAACCTCCTCAACGTTTCCTGCTCCATTTCTCTTCCTTTCCTCCACCCTACATTTTTCTAATTCCTCCTCCTCCTTAAGTCTCTTATTCCTCCTCCTCCTCCTCCTCTCTGTCTCTTCTCCTATTCCTCCTCCTCTTCCTCCTCCTTCCCTCTCATTTTCTATTCCTCATTCTAGTCCCTTCTCTTCTTTCAAATCTCCCCCTCCTCCAACTCTCTCTCTCTCTCTCATATATATATATATATATATATATATATATATATATATATATATATATATATATATATATATATATATATATATATATATATATCCTCCTCATCCCCTCTTATCTTCTATTCCTCCTCCCTCTTAACTCTTTATCTCTTCCACCTTCTACACTACTTATCTCTTCTTCCTCTCCCATGCTTATCGTCTTCACTTCTGCTATTAATCCTTTTCTTTCATTCCTTTTATCCTCCTTATCCAGTCTTCTTCTCTTCCTCCTCCCTCACCCTTATTCCCTTCTCGTATCCTATTCTTCCTTCTCCTTTTCTCTTATCTCACTTTCATCAGTCTCTTTTCACCTTTCTCTTCATCCCCATTCATCTCCTCCTCCTCCTCCTCCTCCTCCTCGTCCTCCTCCTCCTCCTCTTCCTCCTCTTTTGCACTGCCGAGTACTTTTGCAGTTAAGGCCTTAAATCTATTCCCTTTATACGTATCTGTAAAATAGCTCTCTCTCTCTCTCTCTCCTCTCTCTCTCTCTCTCTCTCTCTCTCTCTCTCTCTCTCTCTCTCTCTCTCTCTTAAGAAGCTGCCAAACATTACCCTCACTTAAATCTCATCTTTTACATCACCTACTTAATAAGTGATTTTAGTCTCATTATTATCCTCCCATTGGGTAGACGAAGTGTACGTATGCATATTTTAATGTGTAAATTTTTTGATTTTGTGCTTTGCAAATTTCATTTGTTTTATTTTGACATTTTACATTGTAATTTGTAATTAGATTAATTATCATGTAATAGCCATTTTTGATGGAATAAAATTTTTGACTTTGACTTTGACTTTGACTCTCTCTCTCTCTCTCTCTCTCTCTCTCTCTCTCTCTCTCTCTCTCTCTCTCTCTCTCTCTCTCTTGGAAATTATAATAAATAAAATGAACTTGTATACTTTTTGTGCTAAATTTAGTATGCGCTCGAGTGTAGAGAGAGAGAGAGAGAGAGAGAGAGAGAGAGAGAGAGAGAGAGAGAGAGAGAGCACTGATTTTGCAAGCATGAGGCTTCCTTTTCAAAGTCAAGATAATATTCTCTCTCTCTCTCTCTCTCTCTCTCTCTCTCTCTCTCTCTCTCTCTCTCTCTCTCTCTCTCTCTCTCTCTCTCTCTCTCTCTCGCCTTATTGATTTTCTGGGAAGATGCGTAATTTCTTCTTCTTCTTCTTCTTCTTCTCCTTCTTCTTCTTCTTCTTCTTCTTCTTCTTCTTCTTCTTCTTCTTCTTCTTTCTTTCTTTCTTTCTTTCTTTCTTTCTATTTCTGCTTTGGATCTGCATTATTATTATTATTATTATATATATTATTATTATTATTATCACTATTATTATTATTACTATTATTATTATTATTATTATTATTATTATTATTATTATTATTATTATTATTATTATTATTATTATTATAAGTGGTTTCCTTAACAACTATTATTAACGATTTTATCTATCATTGTAACCTTTTGACATGAACAACAGTTAGAGCAGCTGATGAAGTTAACTGTAGATTACGAAAGCTTTTGTTTTACTTCAAATATATATTATATAGTACTTGGACTTTTATTTTTATATTAACAAGTCACGTTATGTTAAAGCTTCTTTTTAATTATTATTATTATTATTATTATTATTATTATTATTATTATTATTATTATTATTATTATTATTATTATTATTATTATTATTATTAATTATTATTATTATTATTATTTTTATTATTATTAATTATTATTATTATTATTATTATTATTATTATTATTATTATTATTATTATTATTATTATAACTAGTCTGGTTATTGTTGTTTTTTCATAAACTTCTTCTCATTATTATTATTATTATTTAATTATTATTATTATTATTTCTATCATTATTTTCTATCCTTTTTTTATTATCATTATTATAATTATCATCATCATCATCATCATTATTATTATTATTATTATTATTATTAGTAGTAGTAGTAGTAGTAGTAGTAGTAGTAGTAGTAGTAGTAGTAGTAGTAGTAGTAGTAGTAATATTCCTTTAGTGACTTGTACTCACGTATTATATATTTTAAGAGGTACATTTTTCAAAGAGCCGCGTGGAAATATATGAAAACAATCTCTCTCTCTCTCTCTCTCTCTCTCTCTCTCTCTCTCTCTCTCTCTCTCTCTCTCTCTCTCTCTGTGTTATGCTAGATGTTAATAGGTAATTTGATAAAAGTAAAATTGAGAGGAGAGGGAATGAACGCATTATAAACTCCCAATATAGTGTTGCAACACTCTCCATGATGGGTGCGTTAATTTAGTAAAAAAAAAAAAAAAAAAAAAAAAAATTACTAATGGAAGCAGATGTACATGCAAACATTTGGAATTAATCATAAGAAATTAATTTGCGTAGCATATTGGATGCGTTCATGAGTGAGGTTATTCACGAAAGTAAAACCATCAAGGAAAAAAATTAATTGGGTGGGTGCGCTCATTTCGTAATTTTTTTTTTACAGGCAGAAGCACTTCAAAGAAGAGAGTAATTGGTTGCGTTCTTTTAGGCTGCTTTCACACCAAAGTGGCACACCAGTTGAAAACGAGCATCCGGAAATATATGAGACCATTTAGAGAAACACATTAAAAAAAAAAATCCGAATGAATAAAAGGATTTTTTTTTCTTATTGTGACACCATGACGGGCAAAAATAATATAATAAAGCAGCTCTCATCGGGCCTGGGCACGAAGAATATATAAAATAAAGATAAACAGAGATGGGGAGTACTGTGACTTGTCAGATGTGAAGGTTACACAACTGGATAGGTTATTTTAGACTGAAGCATATTTTATACAGAGAAACGCTTCATAAAAGAAACTCCCGAATGAATATAAGTAACTTGGTAGGTATTCCCAGTAGTCTACACTGTGCACATTCATTTTGTCAAGGACCTTCCATCATAAAGAGAAACACTCCAGAGAAGAAACTTAACTTCTGAATAATCAAAAGAAATTGACTCTGACTGTTGCTAGCCAAGGAGTGTTTGATAACCCATTATCAATACACACTCGAACTTTCTAGGAAGAAATCATTAGAAAACTTAGTTGCTTATCACAGCTCGTCCTTTTGGGTTTAAATGATTTGAATATATAGAATAATTTAAAATGCAAAAGGAACAAAAACGAGGATTATAATAATAATAATAAGAATTATGATAATAATAATAATAATAATAATCATCATAATTGTAGTAGTAGTATAGTAGTAGTAGTAGTAGTAGTAGTAGTAGTAGTAGTAATAATAATAATAATAATAATAATAATAATAGTAATAATAATAATAATAATATAATAATAATAATAATAATAATAATAATAATATAATAATAATAATAATAATAATAATAATAATAATAATAATAATAAAAAGGGAGGGAGGGAATGATGTGCAGGGCCCCACTCTCTCCCTTTTCTTTAAGTCACCTCTTACGGAACAAAAGAAATGTAATGGCATCATCGCATCACATAAAAAAAATAATATTGAAGATATTGAAATATTTAGCATTATTCGGTTGTATTTTTTTTTTTTTTTTTATGAGCGTGACCCCGGGACATGGAGAGAAAAGTGCTCTCTCTTGAGGCTCAGGCACCAAGAAATCGTTTAAATAGTAGCAACTTAAGGACAAGACAGAAAGTAGAGAATGATGATAAAAAGACATGCAGGAAGAATAGTAATATGTAATGAAGAAATCATGATAATGGGAAGGAAAGCAATGGGAAGCAGAGATAGGGAGTGTTGTGACTTGCTAGCTGTGAAGAAATGATAGGAGTTGTGTTACCAATAAACCAGAATATTCAATGTCGATGTAGAAATATTAAAATTAAAAGAAGTACTGTAAACTCTCGTTTCCTAACCCCTGCTTACTTAGCGGGCATAATGAGTACTGAGCTGGACATAACAGGCCAATTGTGAAACAGCATCCATCTCGAGAACCTGTGACGGGGATGGACTTGCTCGTGCGAGTCCTGCTGCTCTGCGGCAAATAATAATAATAATAATAATAATAATAGTAATAATAATAATGATAAAAATAATAATAATGATAATAATAATAATAATGATGATAATAATAATCATGATGGTGGTAGCAATGGTTGTGATAATAGTGATAATGGATTAATTGACGTAATTCTCTCTCACGAACATAATTTGAAGGGTGGAGAAGGAGAAAGGCTTTCAGTCTTTCTCTTTCTTTTCCTTCCAGATTTATCCTCCATTATATGGCACTGTGTTTATGTGTATGTATGTATGTATGTTCAGGTTTATATGTGTACGTATATGCAATTAAGTACATGCACTTTCCTCTGCTGTGTTACCCTCAGATGACAATGATGTGTATGAGTATGCATGGATGTGTCTTTATCTGTAGTAAGGACGAATAACTCCTTTTGCTGAAATGAATACCACAAACTCTCTCTCTCTCTCTCTCTCTCTCTCTCTCTCTCTCTCCTCTCTCTCTCTCTCTCTCTCTCTCTCTCTCTCTCTCTCTCTCTCCTTGATATGTATGGCTATGAAGCCCCAGTGGTGTTTCTATTGCTCATCTAATTAATGCATGCATATATATATATATATATATATATATATATATATATATATATATATATATATATATATATATATATATATATATATATGTGTGTGTGTGTGTATGTATGTGTGTGTATATATATATGTATGTACCTACTTATTATTCTAACCTGAAAATTGTTATTCTATATCTGCTTCAAATTGTCTGCAGTAGTACTGTTGGAAAGTGAATTGAAAATATTGTCACAATGATTACTCTTCAAGTACTCTTCAATTATTACACTATATTTTATTATTAATTACTTGCTATGATATTTTAAATTAATTGCAAATTCTATTAGTATGTTATTTATACATAACCACATAGATTGTAATGTTATCAACTGCAATATGACTGGGAGTGCCCATGTGCACATGTCCCCATGTACAGTTATCTGAATAAATAAAAAAAAAATAAAAAAAATGACTTGAATGTCATAAATGTGAAAGGAAATTATTTTATGTCGGAATATTCATCTCATGACGTGTGTTTTATGGATAATGAAGCGATATTTTGCGTGTGGGTGGGTATATTGTGCCTTTTGTTCTGAAGAAAGACGGACTTTGTGTTTATGTGTATGTGTGTGAGAGTGCATTTACCTACTTGTGTTCACCTGAAAATACCTATACTCTAAACTCCCCGTGTCCTGATCGGTTTCATTGTGAGTTTGTGTGTGTGTGTGTGTGTATGTGTGTGTGTGTGTGTGTGTGATTACCTAATTGTGATTACCTAATTGTGTTTACGGGAAAGAGCCCAAAGTTCGAATCTTCCCGTCTCCTGATCGGTTCCATTTTGTACTTAGTGATACTTATCATACCTGTCCTTAAAACTATATATTGAGATAGCATTAACTACCACCTCGCTTAGCGATTCCAATTATCAACTACGCTTACGCTGAAAAAGTATTTCGTTACATCCTGCATAGAAGTTTTCTTACGAAGCTTCAAACTACGACCTCTAGTTCTAGAGCCTGACATATCAAAATATCGATCCCTATCCACTCTACCATAACCATGAAAGAATTTAAAGACTGTCACCATATCCCTCCTCAATCTTCTAGCTTCGAGTTATGGTAAGTCTAATTCCCTCAGTCTCTCATCATAACTGAGATGGCGTATTTCTGGCACCAGTTTCGTGGCATGTCTTTGAACTTTTCAAGCTTAGCTATGTGCTGTTTCAAGTGCGAATTCCAAAAGGGGACTGCATATTCAAGTTTTGGCCTCACATAGGTTACATAAATATTTCTGAACATTTCCTTGTCTATATGCCTGAAGGCTACCCTTACAATTGATAAGAAGGCATATGCTGCCCTTACTATGCCATTTATATGTATTTCTGGAGACATTTCTGCCAGTATGTTTACTCCTACATCTCTCTCATTTTCTGTCTCTTGAAGTTGTACTCCAGCCACCGAGTAGTCAAGCTTGGGCCTTCTTGCACTTGTACCCATTCTCATTACATTACATTTTGAAGTATTGAATTTCATTAGCCACTTTTCTGACCACTCATGCTGACTATTTAGATCTTCCTGAAGTTCTCAACCATTGTTCTCGTTTTTTACTTTCTTCACAATCTTTGCATCATCTGCAAACATACTCATAAATGAATTTACAGACTTTGGTAGGTCATTTACATATACAAGGAACAAAACTGGCCCTAAAACTGAACCCTGTGAAACTCCACTAACTCTTCTCCATTCAGACACTGAGTGTCTTACTCTAACCCTCTGTTCCCTTCCTTCTAAGTAAGTTTTTATCCCTTCCAAGACATTTCCACCTATTCTAGCCATTGATTGCAGCTTCCTAATAAGTCTCCCATGTGGAACAGTGTCAAACGCTTTCTGGAAGTCTAGGAATATGCAATCTGCCCAGGTCTCTCTTTCCTGTAAGATTCAGCTTACCTTATCATAAAATTCTAATAAGTTTGGAACTGTTGATCTACCCTCAGAAGCCATGTTGCCTCACTGACAAAAAGTTGAAGGATTCCAAGTGAAAAGAGATATGTTTCCTCAGTAGTTTCTCCATAACTTTGCAAACTCTGCTGGTCAAGGAAACTGGTTTATAGTTTAGAGCCTTATCCCTCCTTCCATTTTTGAAGATAGGTATCACATTTGCTTGTTTCCAGCATCTTGGAATCTCCCCTGACTCCAGTGACTTTTTAAATATGATACTTAGTGCCACTGATATTGAGTTTGTGAATTTTTTAAGTACATGAGGGGATATATCATCAGGACCTGTAGCTTTATGAACATCTAACTCCATCAGCGCTTTGCATACCTCTGTGGCTGTAAGGTTGATGTTCTATAATACCAGCCCTTGAGCTTCTATCTCTGCAATCTGAGGGGGTGGGGGTATTTTCTACTGTAAATACTGACTGAAACTCCTTGTTCAATTCTTTGCAGATCTCTTCATCCGTCTCAGTGATGCTTCCATCCGCTCTCTTAAGCCTTAAAACCTGTTCTTTTACCTTCAGTTTTCCTCTGATAAAGCTGTGGAAAAGCTTGGGATTTTCTTTAGCCTTCCTGGTGATGTCCCTCTCATAGTCTCTCTCCGCCTCTCTCCTTTTACTTAGATAATCATTTCTTGCTCTTTTGTAGGTTTGCCAGACATTTATGTTTTTTCTCCTCCTATACCTTTTCCCGAATTTGTCTCTCCACTTCTTAGCTCTTTTACACTCATTATTGAACCATTTATCTCTGGCATGAATTACACATACTTTAGTGACAGGTATGCAGCAATCTACTATCTTCTCATATTTCTCACAAAAGATGTCATACATTTCTTGTACAGATTTGTTGTAAAATAAGGCTCTCCAGTCAATAACTGCAAAAAGCTCATTCATTTTGATGTAATCTCCTTTCGGATAGTTCCTCCTCATTTCCTCAGTGCCTCTATTCTCAGGCAGAATATCTTCAATGATATACTCCATCAACAACACACAGAGGTCACTTTTTCCAATTGGTGGTTCATACTCAATTTTTTCAATATCCAACACATTATCTGTGAATATTAGATCAAGTAGTGATGGCTCATCTCCACCCCTGGCCCTCGTTGGTTCCATTACATGTTGGAGTTGGAAATCCCCTTGTACGCAATCTGGGAATCTTGCCCCGAATAAGTCCTCACCACTGTGTGGGTCAAGATTTATCCAATCTATCTCTTTATGATTAAAATCTCCCATTATCAAAATCCTACATTTTCTCTCCCGTGCCATGTTAACAACTGAGTTTATAGCTTCAATAGTACCTATATGACTTTCCTCATAAATTTCTAGCCTGTTTTGGTTCCTTGGTGGGTTATATACAACAGTTATTATAATGCTCTCTGACCCAGTATTTATGCGAACAACAAGAAATTCCTTGAACTCACTTTCTATAGCCAAGTTTATTTCTTCAACTTGAATCCATTCACTTATGAGCAGTGCTATCCCTCCACCAGTCCTCTCAGATCTTTCAACCCTTAATGTGTGTGATTACCTAATTGTGATTGTGTGTGTGTGTTGTTTCCACAAATTGATATACATGTAAAATAGACTATGTATTAATTGAATTATTTATAAGTTTGCATCCACCCTTTCTGTGTCTCAGTGTATTCGTGGGGGGAAGTAAGCCAGGTCAATTCGGTGCTGGTCCCAAGCCCGGGTATATGGAAAGAGTTGGTGCCTTAAAATCTTAAAGCCACAACTAATCATAAGTCACCAAAACTGGCCAATGAGAAGCTCTGATCCCATATGTAGATAAGTAAATTTGCATGCCCCACCCAGGAGTTCACTAGTAGAACCTCCACTTTTACTTCTGTTGTGGCCACCCTGTTTTATTTTCTTTATAATGATTGTAATAATAAGACGAACGAAGAAAATTGCCCTCATTGGATTTGGGTACAAAGAAACTTAATGCAAAGAGAAATGGAGATGGGCAGTGTTGTGACTTGTCAGATGTAAAGGGATAATAAGAGATGTATAAACGAATGTGAGCAATATATGGAGTTTTCCCCACTTTCATATGGGGTCGCTGCCCCTCATTAGCCTCTTGGAGGCTCGTGGTTGATTTTGGTGCAAATTATTACTGTCAGATGCCCTTCCTGACACCAAATTTCATTGATGTAGACTTGGCACCAGCACAGGGTGGAGCTGGCTTCCTCCCCCTGTGTCCAGATTACATAATATGTAAGTAAGTAAAAGAATAAAAGCTATTTATTTTGTTTACTCTCTCTCTCTCTCTCTCTCTCTCTCTCTCTCTCTCTCTCTCTCTC
>JAXCGZ010012554.1:0-22764 GCA_037179515.1 Halocaridina rubra | reverse complement strand
TGGAATATGCAGCCCCCTTTTGGAATCCGCACTTGAAAAAGCACATAGCTAAGCTTGAAAAAGTTCAAAGACATGCCACGAAACTGGTGCCAGAAATACGCAATCTCAGTTATGATGAGAGGCTGAGGGAATTAGACTTACCATCACTCGAAGCTAGAAGAGTGAGAGGGGATATGGTGACAGTCTTTAAATTCCTTCATGGTTATGATAGAGTGGATAGGGATCGATATTTTGATATGGCTGGCTCTAGAACTAGAGGTCATAGTTTGAAGCTTGGTAAGAAAACTTCTTTGCAGGATGTAAGAAAATACTTTTTCAGTGTAAGAGTAGTTGATAATTGGAATTGGCTAAGCGAGGAGGTAGTTAATGCTATCTCAATCCATAGTTTTAAGGACAGGTATGACTAAGTATAAAATGGAACCGATGAGGAGACGGGAAGATACGAGCTTTGTGCTCTTTCCCGTAATCACAATTAGGTAATCACACACACACACACACACACACACACACACACACACACACACACACACACACACACACACACCACACACACACACACGGAGTATATACAGTGTTGCCTCACTTATGGCGGTAGTTCGGTTCCGGGACCCGGCGTGAACCAGGAAATCCGCGAAGTAGGATCAGCCTATATGTACATAGATATTTTAATATATTTTTACGTTTACACTGTATAAACTGTCCCTGTACTGTTAACATACCACCCTTTACTTCATAGATAACAGCATGCAAGCGTAAATTTATATGAAAATGATAGGAAAACTTACCGTGAATGTGATGATGACGTGACATACATACTCATTTACAATTATTTTTTCGTTTATGTACTGTATAAACCCTCCCTGCACTGTTAAAAAAACACCCTTAACATTATAGATAACAGCAAGCAACGTAAATTTTTATGAAAGTAATAGGAAAACTTATCGTGAATGTGATGATGACATGACATACATACTCATTTACAATTATTTTTTCGTTTACGTACTGTATAAACCCTCCCTGCACTGTTAAAAAAACACCCTTTACATTGTAAATAACAGCAAGCAACGTAATTTTTTATGAAAGTGATAGATAAAATTACGATGAATGAGGTGATGATGACGTGACACACATACTCCTTTACAATTATTTTTTCGTTTACGAACTGTATAAACCCTCCCTGCACTGTTAAAAAAACACCCTTTACATTATAAATAACAGCACGCAACGTAAATTTTTATGAAAGTGATAGATAAAATTACGGTGAATGAGGTAAAAACACAATCACAAGCAAAACGCATTAGTAAGCACAACGAGAACGGCGCACACGAGAGTTAGACTGAGCGAGTGAGGCGGCACATTGGAAATTGGAGGGAAAAGCAAACTGCAATGAAAAAGCCAATCAGACCCCATGATACAGAAAATATTGAAAAATAATTCTGTGATTCGTTGTCTCCCGACCATTCAGCCAATAGCATTCCATGAACTATCTCACGTAGGTGAGAGCCTTTTCGTGTCCGAAACGTTGATAGCGGTATCGTATTTTACATGGTGAAATACTGATAGTACTTTATGTTTATTATTATTTTTTAATGTTTAATTATTCTTAGGCTAGGAAATACTTGTTTTATCAATAAAATAATGAAAATTTTAATATTCACTAGGTCACGTAGGTGAGAGCCTTTTCGTTTTCCGAAACGTTGATAGCGATATCGTATTTTACATGGTGAAATACTGTTAGTACTTTGTTTTTTTAATTATTTTTTACTGTTTTATTATTCTTAGGCTAGGAAATACTTGTTTTATCAATAAAATAATGAAAATTTTAATATTCACTAGGTCACGTAGGTGAGAGCCTTTGCGTTTTCCGAAACACTGATACCGGTATCGTATTTTACGTGCTGCAATACTGTTTGCTATTTTTTACTGTTTTATTATTCTTAGGCTAAGAAATACGTTTTTTTTATCAATAAAATCATGAAACTACTGGAAATATAAATATATATGCTAGATCACGTAGCTGTGACCCCAATACATTGTACGCTATCGGACACTATTTCGCATGATGCAATACCCTGTACTGTGAGTTATGCTGTACGTACGTATATCTAAATTTATGTTTTTTAGTATTTTTTTACTGTTTTATTATTCGTAGGCTGGGAAATAAATTTTTTTTATCAATTAAATAAAGAAAATTTTTTTCAATAAAAAAATGAAAATACTGAATTTTTTTTTTTTCAATATTTTAATATTTTTGCGTATACCCATAAAATAAAATAATAATTTATTCAAAAAAAAAACCGCGATAGAGTGAGAACGAGAACCAAGAAACGCGAATAACCGGGGTAACACTGTATATATTTTCAAGACATAGTGGAAAATGCTCAGCAAAGCAGTTTAACGCTAAGGAACTGTAAAATATCATCTTCTGGAACTTTAGTGAACAAAGATTCTACATCTAAACTAAAGAGCTTCACATTACTTAAGGGAATATTTGAGTTATTAAATTTGTGAATAAAATCGTCAGTTAACGCTAAGGAACTGTAAAATATCATCTTCTGGAACTTTAGTGAGCAGAGCTTCTACATCTAAACTAAGGAGCTTCACATTACTTAAGGGAATATTTGAGTTATTAAATTTGTGAATAAAATCTTCAGAATGTTTAAGATGAGATGGAGAAAATGATCCCAAAAAGGGGGAAAGCAGACTTGTTGAGCATTTTCCACTAGGTCTTGAAACATCCATGGATTTACTTAAATTATGCATCACTAATAATGTATTTTCCTTTAATGGAACTTTTTACAAGGAAAAATTTGGGTGTAGTATGGGAAGACCCTTGTCACCCCTTCTGGTTTACTTGTATATGGAGTTCTTTGAGACAGAGATTCTAATCAGCATTAATCCCTAAGAAATGATATGGTTGCGTTATGTAGACGATATATTTTCATATTGCGACTCCCATTGGGGAGAATTTGACATATATTTTTAATAAACTTAATGATTTATTCCCTAGCATCAAGTTCAAAACTGAATGGTAATCGGATGGCAAGCTACCATTTTTGGATGTGTTAATTATGAGAGAAGCCAACAAATATTCATTTACTGTGTATAGGAAGAAAACTTTCTCTGTCTCTTATATACACTTTCTAAGTTGTATGTAAAAACTGGTGTTGCATGCAATCTTTTCCTAAGAGGTCTTAGAGTATGTTCCACTCATCACTTGCAATACGTATTCAAATTAATCCGCCAACAAATAGCAAGCCTCATGTATCCCGCATATTTAATCGAAAAAGCAATTAACAAAGCAAATAAAATATTTTATAATGGGCTGGCTGAACAGTCAGCAATAAACTTTGTAAATACAATTAAAATACCATATTTAGAAAGTATTAAAATTCTTACTGATCAATTAGAAGTAATCCTTTTATATTTAAT
This sequence comes from Halocaridina rubra, assembly GCA_037179515.1. Lineage (NCBI taxonomy): Eukaryota > Metazoa > Arthropoda > Malacostraca > Decapoda > Atyidae > Halocaridina > Halocaridina rubra. The sequence goes on along the minus strand of JAXCGZ010012554.1, from coordinate 19,332 downwards.
TATTCCAAAACAAGTGGTTTTTCACTTATTAACGTATATCAAAATAAAAAACCTTTAGAAGCAGGAATTTATAAAATTGATTGCAGTTCCTGCAATAAATCTTACATAGGTTAAACTGGTCATTTGCTAGGCCAGAGAATATCTGAGCATAAAAGAGCCTTGCGATATGGTGCTGAAAGATCTGCATTATTTGTGCATATGCGAGATACCGGTCACCATATTAATTGGAGTGAGTCCTCATTGCTATATAAGAGTAATTGCCAATACAGGAGAAAGATACTTGAAGCAGCCATTATAGAAAAATCAGAAACCTTAAATTTATCAAATGGACAGTGGAGATCTGACTTTGTGGATGAAGCATTATTAAAAGACCTCATTAAGAAGATTATGCCAAATGACCGTCCACCTGACCTGGGGTCTGAAGATAATCCCATCGAGGATCCTCCTGGCAATCAAAGCTAGCATCTTCCCCCCCCCCATATTCATTCTCCAGAGCTTTGTAAATATCGATTAATTTGTACCTGAACAGTCGTAATATATAGTACATCTTCGCTTCTTTTTGTGTTTTATTTTTGGGCCTTCTTTTGCTTCATATATATATATATATATATATATATATATATATATATATATATATATATATATATATATATATATATATATATATATATATATATATATATATATATATATATATATATATATATATATATATATATATATATATATATATACACAGGTATACCTCACTCAACGTCGTTAATTGGTTCCATGAGAGACGACTTAAGTCAAAAAACGACTTAAATCGAATTAGCTTCTCTCTAGGCTAGCCTAGATATACAGATTTACTGTACTAGTAGTATAGTTGGGTGGGATATGCCTTTTGCAACGGCTCCCAAATCTTGGTTTTGCTTTGCTAAATTGTTTGTGTGGTTTTTATTATTTGATTTCTTTTTGTACAAATTCTTTTTATAAATTTTTTTCTTTCTTTGACGTCTTTTTTACTACAGTATCTAAATAACAATATATTAGCAATTATTTCAGTTTTCTTTTCTATATATGGGTATGCTAAAAAACTATATTCTGTTCTTATTTGTGCATATGCTTCACAAAATAGTAGAAAATGTTCTAGGCTCTCTTCACATTGTTCACACGTTGGGCAGGTAGTATCTTTATTTTTAAATTTAAAATTAATGAACTCTATTATGCCGTTGGCAACAGGCTTAGCATGGTGGCCAGTGTTGCCAGATAAAGCGGATGTTTTTATTTTCAAATGTATGGTACATTTTAAGATATACAGTATATTAATTACAAGATGGTAGTACTATAATTTAAATATAAATGTACTTCATCTTTAAGATACTTGAAATAACTTACCAGCTTACATGTATGTTTTTTATATTTATCATTTCTCTCATTTATGTATTCTGGCAACACTGATAGTGGCAGTGAGGACGAGACTTGATACGTTTTGTCACTCTTCCGTATCAGCTGATGCACCCTCACACGCTATTTCCCTGACGATATTATATTAAAAATATGTTTGCTGTTTGTTCTTAATGCTTTTATTAAGTTTTCTTCATAATATCCGATTGCATTAAGCGGTAGAAGAGGAGTAGGATGCGGGAGAACGAACCTCCATCGGCAAACGTTTTGCTACTTCTGTATCAGCTGAGGCACCCTCACACGCTATTTCCCTAACAATATTACATTAAAAATAACTTTGCTGTTTGTTCTTAATGCTTTTATTAAATTTTCTTCTTAATATTCGATTGCATTAAGCGGTAGAAGAGGAGTAGGATGCGGGAGAACGAACCTCTGTCGGCAAACGTTTTGCTACTTCTGTATCAGCTGAGGCACCCTCACATGCTATTTCCCTAATATTATATTAAAAATAACTTTGCCGTTTGTTCTTAATGCTTTTATTCATTTTTCTTCTTAATATTCGATTGCATTAAGCGGCAGAAGAGGAACAGGATGTGGGCGAACAAACCAGTGCTGCCAGGTCAAGCTGTAAAAAATTCCCTAGATTCGCTTACAAAATTTCCCTATTTGGCTCAAAATATCCCCGTTATATATACATATACAAGGCTATATATATTTCAATTTCTTCATCTCAATTACCACACAGAGTAAAAATATAAAGAATTAGAATAGTAATAGGTAGTTCTCCAGAATTTCCCTAGATTTTCCTTCTTTCTTTTTTGGATTTTCCCTAGATTTTAGTGAATTTTCAAGTTTCTTCCCTGTTTCCCTGTACCCACCTGAATTTCCCTAAAACAAGGAAATTTCAATGTACCTGGCAGCCTATGAACGAACCTCTATCGGCAAACGTTTTGCTACTTCCGTATCAGCTGATGCACCCTCACACGCTATTTCCCTGACAATATTATATTAAAAATAACATTGCTGTTTGTTCTTAATGCTTTTTTTCAATTAGGTGCCATGGGGGCAAAATATAAGATCACAAATGAATGAAAATGAGAGTAGCCGATAAACAGACATATATCATGCATAAACTAATCAATTCAAAACAATAGCGGTTTCGCGGGAATGATGAGTGACGACGCCTAACGGTAGATATTGGAACTACTGTATGTATTTTAATAAGATTTTATATGCTTTTATTCTTATTTATTGTACAATAACATGATTTTATGTGCTTTTGTTTTTATTTATTGTACAGTAACATGATTTCATGTGCTTTTAATGGTTTTGTAGTGATATTATGATTCCAATATTTGTAGCGGACAGACATAAAGTTGCTAACAATGCTAACAATAGCGGTTTCGTGGGAATGATGAGTGACGACACCTAACGGTAGATATTGGAACTACTGTACATATTTCAATAAGATTTTATATTCTTTTATTCTTATTTATTGTACAGTAACATGATTTCATGTGCTTTTAATGGTTTTCTAGTGATATTATGATTCCAATATTTGTAGCGGACAGATGTAAAGTTGATTATAATGAAGAAAACTTTATTTTTATTTATTTTTTTATTCTTCCATATATTTTTTTGAAAACCGACATATAATCGAGAACGACTTAACTCGAAACGACCTAAGCCAAGGTATATATATATATATATATATATATATATATATATATATATATATATATATATATATATATATAATATATATATATATATAATTATATATATATATATATATATATATATATATATATATATATACACAGTGTTACCCCGGTTATTCGCGCTTCTTGGCTCACGTTCTCACTCTATCGCGGTTTTTTTTTGGATAAATCATTATTTTATTTTATGGGTATACGCAAAAATATTAAAATATTGAAAAAAAACATTTTCAGTATTTTAATTTATTTTTGAAATTTACGTTGCGTGCTGTTATTTATAATGTAAAGGGTGTTTTTTTAACAGTGCAGGGAGGGTTTATACAGTTTGTAAACGAAAAAATAATTGTAAATGAGTATGTGTGTCACGTCATCATCACCTCATTCATGGTAATTTTATCTATCACTTTCATAAAAATTTACGTTGCTTGCTGTTATTTATAATGTAAAGGGTGTTTTTTTAACAGTGCAGGGAGGGTTTATACAGTACGTAAACAAAAAAATAATTGTAAATGAGTATGTATGTCACGTCATTATCACCTCATTCACCGTAATTTTATCTATCACTTTCATAAAAATTTACGTTTCTTGCTGTTATTTATAATGTAAAGAGTGTTTTTTTCACAGTGCAGGGAGGGTCTATACAGTACGTAAACGAAAAAATAATTGTAAATGAGTATGTATGTCACGTCATTATTACCTCATTCACCGTCATTTTATCTATCACTTTCATAAAATTTAACGTTGCTTGCTGTTATTTATAATGTAAAGGGTGTTTCTTTAACAGTGCAGGGAGGGTTTATGCAGTACGTAAACGAAAAAATAATTGTAAATGAGTATGTATGTCATGTCATTATCACCTCATTCACCGTAATTTTATCTCTCACTTTCGTAAAAATTTACGTTGCTTGCTGTTATTTATAATGTAAAGGGTGTTTTTTTAACAGTGCAGGGAGGGTTTATACAGTACGTAAACGAAAAAATAATTGTAAATGAGTATGTATGTCACGTCATTATCACCTCATTCACCGTAATTTTATCTATCACTTTCATAAAAATTTACGTTGCTTGCTGTTATTTATAATGTAAAGGGTGTTTTTTTAACAGTGCAGGGAGGGTTTATACAGTACGTAAGCGAAAAAATAATTGTAAACGAGTATGTATGTCACGTCATTATCACCTCATTCACCGTAATTTTATCTATCACTTTCATAAAAATTTACGTTGCTTGCTGTTATTTATAATGTAAAGGGTGTTTTTTTAACAGTGCAGGGAGGGTTTATACAGTACGTAAACGAAAAAATAATTGTAAATGAGTATGCAGGGAGGGTTTATACAGTACGTAAACGAAAAAATAATTGTAAATGAGTATGTATGTCACGTCATTATCACCTCATTCACCGTAATTTTATCTATCACTTTCATAAAAATTTACGTTGCTTGCTGTTATTTATAATGTAAAGGGTGTTTTTTCAACAGTGCAGGGAGGGTTTATACAGTACATAAACGAAAAAATAATTGTAAATGATATATATGTCATGTCATTATCACCTCATTCACTGTAAGTTTATCTATCACTTTCATAAAAATTTACATTGCTTGCTATTATTTATAATGTAAAGGGTGTTTTTTTAACAGTGCAGGGAGGGTTTATACAGTGTAAACGTAAAAATATATTAAAATATCTATGTACATATAGGCGGATCCTACTTTGCGGATTTCCCGGTTCGCGGCGGGTCCCGGAACCGAACTACTGGGGTATTGAATTAAATGCTAAAATGAAGCCACGAGTGAGGTTGGGGAATCTGTAATATGAACATAGTGGCATTCAGATAGAATGCGTTCATTCCTAAGTATAGCAGATATAAGCTATAAGGTTGGATTCCTTTTTACCTTCTGTGGTGTGTAGTTGGTAGGGCCTTGACTTAGTAATTATAAGTCCTAGGTTCGAGTCCCGGTCGGGGTAAAAAATGATTCATGTTTTCACATATGTAATGTGCTTGCTTGGATATATATATATATATATATATATATATATATATATATATATATATATATATATATATATATATATATATATATATATATATTATATATATATATATATATATATATATATATATACAGTGTTGCATCACTTATCACGGTAGTTCGGTTCCAGGACCCGGCATGAACCCGAGAATCCGTGGTGTAGAGATCAGCCTATATGTACGTAGATATTTTAATGTATTTTTACGTTTTCACTGTATAAACCCTCCCTGTACTGTTAAAAAAAAACACCCTTTACATTATAAATAACAGCAAGCAACGTAATTTTTTTATGAAAGTGATAGGAAAACTTACCATGAATGAGGTGATGATGACTTGACATTAATAGGATCCATATTTTACAATAATTTTTACGTTTGCGTAAAATAGCGGCCGACATCCACAAACTTTTTTCCTTCTTTCAACATATCTAAGAGTTTCACTTTATCTACAATGGTTAACATTTTCCTTTGCTGCTTAGGCTCACTACAAGAAGCCTTAGAAGATGAAGGATGCTTGTGAGGCATTGCAAAGGTTAAAATATGCGAGTAAAAAAATCACAAGCAAAACATAATAATAATAAGCACAACATGAATGGCGCACACGAGTGAGGCGAGACAATGGAAGATGGTGGAAGCCTTTGTCCGAAACGCTGATAGCGGTATCGTATTTTACATGTTGCAGTACTGTTAGTATTTATGTTTTTTACTATTTTTAACTGTTATATTATTCTTAGGCTAAGAAATACGTTTTTTTTATCAATAAAATCATGAAACTACTGGAAATATAAATATATATGCTAGCTCACGTAGCTTCGACCCCAATACATTGTACGCTATTGAACACAAGCAAAACGTGAGTTAGACTGAACAAGTCTTTGTCCAAAACGCTGATAGCGGTGTCGTATTTTACATGTTGCAATACTGTTAGTATTTATGTTTTTTACTATTTTTTACTGTTTTATTATTCTTAGGCTAATAAATACGTTTATTTTATCAATAAAATCATGAAACTACTGGAAATATAAATATATATGCTAGCTCACGTAGCTGCGACCCCAATACATTGTACGCTATCGAACACTATTTCGTATGATGCAATACTGTGAGTTATACTGTACGTACGTATATCATTCAGTTATTAGTACAATGTATATTAATTTAAAATTCATCTACTTATTTGATGATTGTACAAAATCTATTGTATTTATTCACTGTACTTTGGACCAAATATTCCTTTTGTAAAGATTATACTGTACTTTTCAAAAGAGGTGGTCAATAAACGTATCTATCTATCTGTCTATCTATATACATTTATGTTTTTTACTATTTTTTACTGTTTTATTATTCGTAGGCTGGGAAATAATTTTTTTTTATCAATTAGATAATGAAATATGTTTTTTTCAATAAAAAAAAATTAAAATACTTAGAATTTTTTTTTTTAATATTTTAATATTTTTGCATATACCCATGAAATAAAATAATAATTTATAAAAATAAAACGCGATAGAGTGAGAAAGCGAACCAGGAAGCGCAAATAACTGGGGTAACACTGTATATATATATATATATATATATATATATATATATATATATATATATATATATATATATATATATATATATATATATATATATATATATATATATATATATATATATATATATTATATATACACACCTTGTTCCTTTTATTCGCGATTTTTTTATCCGCGAAATTGCAATAACGCCCCCAAAAGATAATAGTAAAATATTCGAATTTCGCGAATAACGCCCCCTCCAAAAAAAAAATAATAAATTTTTTTTTTAATATATATATATTTATATATATATATATATATATATATATATATATATATATATATATATATATATATATATATATATATATATATATATATATATATATATATATATATATATATATATATATATATATATATATATAAGTACAAACTGTTAGCATACAGCATTAAATAGTAAGGAAGCCCATCAGTGAAACAAAACTTATAAAACAATGCTATATTTCGGATCCTAACTGGATCCCTTCTCAAGCACAACTTGAGAAGGGACCCAGTTAGGATCCGAAATATAGCATTGCTTTATAAGTTTTGTTTCACTGATGGGCTTCCTTACTATATATATATATATATATATATATATATATATATATATATATATATATATATATATATATATATATATATATATATATATATATATATATATATATATATATATATATATATATATATATATATATATATATATATATATATATAAGTGCCTGCGGACGCTTCTTCCACGAGTACAAAGAGGATTACGATAAGAAAAGATCATCATCATTATATATTATATATACACCCACCCTACCTCTGTCATATGTCTATCTAATCTACATTTGAAGGTGTCTAAGGTATTGGCATTTATTATCCTACTAGGAATACTCTACGGCAGTGGTTCCCAATCTCTGGTCCGCAGATCCCTGGTGGTCCGCAAAGATAGTACTGGGGGCCCGTGAACTGAATTGAAATTTTCATATATATATATATATATATATATATATATATATATATATATATATATATATATATATATATATATATATATATATATATATATATATATATATATATATATATATATATTATATAATATATATATATATATATATATATATATATATATATATATATATATATATATATATATATATATATATATATATATATATATATATATATATATATATATATATATATATATATATATATATATATATATATATAAGTGAATAAGCATATTAAAAGAAAAAAATAATAATGCAGTTATACAAAGGCAACATAATGTACCGATGCTCTCATAATTATGGCAATATTAAAAATAAACGTTTCCTGATTATATAATTTATTTACTTTTCTTTTCTTTCTCTCTTTAGTTTTTTATGCATTTAACACTGTACATGAAAGTGACATGTCGGATGTCAGGCAATCACAGTACGGTAGGACTGAAGCATTTATACGTGTGAGATTACCAACCTGTCATGTGTTGAATACGTACAGTCGGACCGTGGCCGTGGCGTGCGAGCTCAGTCTGAGCTGCAATTCTGAACACTGATTGCTGCAACTTCGCTCTGCCTTCACCGTCTTTACGTTTTGAACCGACAGTTGCATCCAAACATTAATGCAACTTGAGCAGTCCATAGTCAGTGCATCTGTGTTTGATTCCCGAACCTTAATAGTTAGTTGTATTAACTACATCAGTGACTATTTATTGTAAATATCTGATCGTATGATGGATTGGTGATTAAAAACCGGAATCATGTTAAAACGAGACAGTAGTGACATAGAAGGTGAATGTGCGACAAGCTCAAGTGAAAAGACACTGACTCATCAGTCGAAATGCAAAAACCGTAAATACTGTGATGAATACATATCCTTTGGATTTATATGTAGAGGCAGTGAAGGTGAACAGAAACCACAATGTGTTCTCTGTTATAAAATATTGTCCAATGAAAGTATGAAGCCAGCCATTCTTTGCCGGCATTTTGAAACTAAGCATAAGGAGCATACTAACAAACCTGTTGAATATTTTCAAAGAAGACGGGAAGAACTGCTTTCAAGACAAAATATTATAGAAAAAATAGCAACCGGGGGTGATAGTAAGAATGCTGTGTGTGCTTTGTATGATGTTTCTCTTTTAATAGCAAAGAGTGGAAAACCACACACAATACCAGAGGAACTAATTCTGCCTGCTGCCAACGCAATGGCCTCTAGGATGCATGGAGACAAAGTATCAAAGAGTTTTGATCTCATTTCATTGTCAAACACAACTGTCAAGCGGCGAATAGAAGACATGTCTGACAGTGTTAAAAATCAACTAGTGAAGAGAGTGATTAAAAGTCCGTATTATTCTTTACAATTAGATGAAAGTACAGATGTTGCTAACAGTGGTGATTTACTTGCATTCATACGATATGAATTTGACGGTACAATTAATGAAGATTTTCTCTTTTGCCAGTCATTGCCAACACACACAACTGGTGAGTCTATTTTTAATAGTTTGAATGATTTTATAATAGCTAATGAAATTGGATGGTCAAAGTGTGTAGGTGTCAGTACTGATGGGGCTCCCGCCATGTTGGGAAAGTACAAAGGACTCAAGGCAAAAATCCAAGCTATAATACCAAATGTCAGGTGGACTCATTGCTGCATACATAGAGAATCGTTGGCAGCAAAGAAAATGCCAGAAATATTGAAGACGACTCTAGATGAAGTAGTGAAAGTAATTAACTTCATAAATGCTCAGCCATTATATTCTCGTATTTTTAGTGTTCTTTGTGAGGAGATGGGTAGCGCTCATGAACAACTGCTCTTGCATTCTCAAGTGCGGTGGCTGTCCCGCGGTAAAGTACTTACCCGCATATTTTAGTTGCGTGATGAAATAAGACTATTTCTTCATGATAAATCATTTCTTTGGAGAGAATGGTTTAATAACTTTTCGTGGCTAGCTATTGTGGCATACATGTCTGACATCTTTACTTATTTGAATGACCTAAATTTGAGCTTACAAGGGAGATCCGTAACTATTTTTAAAGTTGAAGATAAAGTGGAAGCCATGATCAAGAAATTAGAATTGTGGTCTGAACGTCTGCATAGTGGTGTGTTTGAATCCTTTCCAACACTTTATGACTTTCTTTGAACTTCTGAAGAAATAACAAGCCTTTTTATTCAGCATTTGCAAGGTTTAAAGATCAGTTTTAGGGAGTATTTTCCTCCATGATGGTAATAACAAGTGGATTAGGGATCCTTTTCATGTAAATGTAAAAGATGTAAAAGAATTAACAGCAAAAGAAGAAAATAGTCTTGTTGAACTTTCATGTGACACTTCACTAAGATCACGTTTCAGCCGTTACAATTTATCAGACTTTTGGTTACTATTGAAAAATGAGTACCCAGAACTGGCAACCAAGGCCCTGAACTATCTAATGCCATTCCCTACTACGTATTTATGTGAGGAGGCTTTCTCACAGCTCATTTACATAATATCAAAATACAGAAATAGGATGAATGTGGAACCTGATCTTCGCTTAAAACTGTCTGTCATTGAATCTGAAATTGAAAACATAGTAGCAGCAAAACAGCATCACCCATCTTATTAATGAGATTAAGATGAAGTATTTTTTTTTCTGCTCTGTTCTGTTCTGTATTTCTTTCTTTATATTTTTTATATATTTTCCCATTTTTTCATTTACATATGTCTTTCTGCAGAAATTAATCTAGTTTTCTGATAAGAGGAGTTTATTGCTAGTTCATTAAAGCAGCATGTTAAGTTGACAGACGTTTCAATATCCTGGGGTCCGGGAAAAAAATAATTTAAAAGGGGTCCTTGGTAGTGAAAAGTTTGGGAACCACTTCTCTACGGTATTACCAAGCCAATTTTCACCAATTTCCCTTCTGAACCTAAATTTATCAAGCTTAAATCCATTACCCATTACGAGTTCTGGTTTGATCATGAATTTTTAAAACTTTATTAATATCACCCTTGTTAATCCCTTTAAACCATTTATACACCTCAATCATATCGTCCCTAACTCTGCGCCTCTCAAGAGAATGTAGATTAAGTTTTTTAATCTGTTATATGGTAGATTTAGGCATTGCATAATTATTTGTTTTTTCGTTTTTTAGTCTTGCTTTGGTTATTTATAATTTTTATTTTATCTTTGTTTACATTCGCAGATAGAGGTTCGTTCTCCTGCATCCTCCTCTTGTACTGCATAAGTTACTTGCTCACTGCCACCATACATGTCCCATTGTACTGTATAACTGTTGCCTACTGCATAATAGAGTACAGTAATGTATGTTAATATCTAGTTGTAAAGTGAATATGAATATCTTTTGTATACTCTTAAAAATAGATACAGGGCTTTCTGCTTTGCTATGTAGTAATAAAATATGTTTTTTTACTTATCTTATGTCTTTGGCATGGTGTGTCTATGTAAGGTTTGGAACGTATCTATGCCCTTTATCATTGTTTCCTATGGAAAATTACTCGTTTTTTCACGCAATTTTCCATTTACCCGACACTTCTGAGAACCTATCTAGGCGTTATTCTGAAAACTAGGTATATATATATATATATATATATATATAAGTGTATATATATATATATATATGTATATATATATATATATATATATATATATATTATATATATATATATATATATATATATATATATATATATATATATATATATATATATATATATATATATATATATATTATACAGAAATCCCTTGCTATTTCGCGGTTCACCTATCGCAAATTCAGTGCATCGAGGATTTTTTTTTGGCAAAAAATAAATAAATAATTTTTTTTTTTTTTTTAAAGATTATTGTGACACCAGGATGGGCCAAAAAATGATAAAATAAGACAGCCTTTATCAGGCTGTAAAGAGAAACAGAGATGGAGAGCGTAATGACCTGTCAGATGTGAAGGGATTATAAAAGATGTGTAATGAATATACCTCTGCATTACTTTCATGATGTCTATTCCAATAATTCTCCTTAGATATTATTATTATTATTATTTTTATTATTATTATTTTTATTATTATTATTATTATTATTATTGGCAATAATAATTTTCCTTTGATGATGATTGTGGAGATTATTATTATTATTATTATTATTATTATTATTATTATTATTATTATTATTATTATTATTATTATTATTATTAGGGGCTCATCATTGTTTGTACATCTGTTGGATTATTTACTTTAATAACTGTGTACAGTGCCCCTTCATAGTTTGCTGGGACAAAGAGAGTGTGGGGGGTTGGGTAGAATAGAATGTTGGAGAGAGAGAGAGAGAGAGAGAGAGAGGAGAGAGAGAGAGAGGAGAGAGAGAGAGAGAGAGAGAGAGAGAGAGAGAGAGAGAGAGAGAGAGAGAGATATCTTTAATTAACTCTTGTTCATTCAACCCAAACTGTATTATTTATTGTAAAAATAATGGTTTAACTACAAATTCGTAATAATAATAATAATAATAATAATAATAATAATAATAATAATAATAATAATAATCTCCACAATCATCATCAAAGGAAAATTATTGTTGCCAATAATAATAATAATAATAATAATAATAATAATAATAATAATAATTGTGGAGGATTTCCTCTGTGTTATTACCCTTCGATATTATAACCCCCTAAATTCGGAAATCCAGACACGGCTTCAGTAGAGGCCTACCACGATCTCATATTTAAATTTTCTACCAATAATATATAATTATTATTACATGCATAGACATACATGCAAATATTTCATAAGGGGGTTTATGAACTGCTGATATGTGAATATTTAAATAAACTCTCCTCACCTTAAATTAAAACTTCCTCATACAGAATAATAAATTTTCAAACATACATTCTACCTACGAGTGTTCAATTAAATGAGCTCATTTTGTCCCTCACACGTAGTTATAAATATTGTTAGAAATAAGTTAAATCTGTACTCATCTATCCGAAAAACCCTGATGTCGTCAGCAATCACGGGACTCCGAATCAAACTCGAATATCTTCTGATCCACGTATCTCTATTACGTTTTCTACTTGAGTGTCTCGTAACGCCTCACGAGAACAACTAAATACTATTATTAAATGTATATGCACCATCAATAATGATGGTAAACATGAGTGTCTCGTAGCATCTCACGAGGACAACTAATTCTCATTATTAAACGTATATGCACCGTCAATGATCACGGTAGCAAATGTAATTCATAACTATTAATTACGACTGCTTTCACGCATTATAATTACGTCACAAATATGAGTGTCTCGTAGCATCTCACGAGGACAACTAACTTTTTGCAAGAAAGTTGCACAAATCTCCCCTCGTTTGTAGGGGTCCTTGATACTAGGACTATCTTGAGTTATGACTTGCTTACAACGGTTCTTTGTTTAAACAGGCGATGCAATAAGCGTTATCAAGGAGGTGAAGGTTAATGGCTAAAATCCATTAGCAACTAACATTCCTTTCTCCAAGTCTTCTACAGCCAGCCTCTATAATAAACTACACATTATACATGCGAATATACGTGTATACATAATAGAAATTAATAGGTACACACACCAAGTCTAAAAGTATACATACATGCACTTACGTTACAAGTAAACGAAACTATATGCAAAATAACACTTACATAATGTACATAGAAATAAACTGTCATGAACTATATTCAAGGCAATAATAATAACAATAATAATAATAAGATCTAAGGAGAATTTTTGTAATAGACATCATGAAAGTAATGCAGAGGTATATTAAAACCCAGCAGAGAGCTGGATATTCATTACACATCATTTATAATCCCTTCATCGGTTTCTCTTTACAGCCTGATAAAGGCTCTATTATCAGGCTCTATCGCCTCTTTAATCAACAACTTATTAACTGGCTCTATGGCCACTTCAATCAACTCTTGAGTAGCTGCAGGAAAAAACTGTGTTCCTACTCGCATAACAATATTGCTTTGCACATTACTGGGTTCATGTTGAGTATCACAAGGAATATGGCCATACAACATGCACCACCCGGTGTTTCCATCAAAGTATAGACATCCCACTTGTTAATACCACTAACAAACTGACTAAAATGTAAGGCACCAATAACAATGCCAATGTTATCAAGTACATCACTATCAATATCTTCATCGGCCAACTTGTGGCCATTAGACTTTAACACATTTGCAGCCTCTGCTAGTCCTGGAGTGTGGATGCTAATTACCATGTCATCAACTACGAGTAATTTAACTCTGGCTCTTCTTTTCGCCAATTTGATAACTACATTTACAACAGGATAACTTCCATTCTTCGTCTCAGAACGAAATGCGTCAATACCAAGAGACATTTCATCTACTGGGCTTAATTTAAGCCTTTCAGCTAATTCCCTAGTTATAAAGGAACATTGGGAACTTGTATCAAAGAATAACCTAGTGTTTACACAAAGATTTCCCTTTGAGCTGCTTATTTTTCCACTTGCAGTAGGCAGAGCACATGAAGGTAAACTCGGCTTCACCATTTGCCTTTGTACTGCTTTCATAGTCATCACTCCAACATGTTTCTTGCCCTTTTCTGTGTTAGAATGTTCTTGCTCATTGCTTGACTCATCTAAATTTGAACCATTTCCTGACTGTTCATTCAGAAATGTAGGTTCTTCAAACCTTCTACGAAATTTTGACTCTTGTTCATATCACAAGGCTGCATGATGACCATTTTTATTTCACTTCTTACAGTTTAACTGAGTGTAACATTCATTTGCATAATGCCCTGACTGTGTACATCTCAAGCATTTGTTATTGTCTCTCAGTTTGCCTCTGCGTTCGTTTATACTAACTACTTTATTACATTGTTAAGACTTGTGACCTTTCCAACCACAGAATACGCATTCTGTTTTACTACTTACTACCTTTGCCGTAGCACCATAACTATCCACATTCTTTTCATAGGACTGGGTTTCATCTCTCTGGGAGGTTTGGGTCTCTCCCTTTGTGTTACCTTTAGTGTTGTTGCATTCTATATGATATACATATTTTCCCAGTTCCTTCAAGAGGGTTTCAAATGTAGGATATTTTGTGTCTAATTTCATGCTAAGCCAGTTCTCTACATCTTCGGGTAATTTCATTATCATGAGTTCGGAAAACACCCAGTCAGTGTTCTTCATGTCTCTATAATTTTTCAGACTTCGAGTAATGGCTTCTACTTCCTGCTTGAACATAAAAAGTGATGAATAATTAGAAGAGGGAGTTGGTATTTTTACCAATTTCCTTATTAAATTTCATACAATCCTGTCCTTGCTGGTATAAACAGCTTGTAGCTGTTGAATGCATTCGTCATAACTCTCACTAGCAACAGGCTATCCCTTTATGGTGTCTTTTGCATCTCCTTTAAGGGCATTTCTCAAGATGGTAAACTTTGTCATAGTTGCCATAGAAGTACTATGTACTAAACTATCAAACGTATCCCAAACCTCGTTCCATTCATCATAGTTTCCAGAGAACTGTGGTATTTTTACTTCAGGAAATTTAGGTGTGGGTTGCCCACTGGGGAGGCTTGAACTGTCGGAACTAGGAGCTCTAGTACTCTTCATAGTTCCTAACTTACGAATCCGTTCTAGGACAGCTAAGCTAATATCATTTACTGTTTCAGCTAGATTGTCATGTTCTGTATCCTCATCTTTAGAATCCCTTTTAAGGGGCTTATACTTGACATATTCTTCATATTTCCTATCATATATTTCGAATCTTTCTGTTAGCGTATGATGACATCTTTCTAAATAAGTAACAACAAGTTTCTCATCATCTTTGGCAAGTTCTGTTTGACACTGAACACACTCACGTTGAACCAATTCCCGAAGGTATTTTAATGCCTCAGGTTTAACCGACATATTGAGAAAGCAAATAGAACATAAAACAACAAACAAATAGTTGATGCAATTTTATCATCAAAAAATCCACAATCTTCTTTATGCATCCACAATGCAACAAGCAATCACTCAGTAAAGAGTATCAAAGGACAATCTTTCAAAATTTTAAGATAATAACTTATATAATTCCGTCAATTATAACGTCAATCCATAAAGTGTAAAACACACTATTCATCAATTAAACGACACTGTTAAGTCAGCAACAGTAAATGGAAAGTGTAATGGAAACCACACTGTTCCTCCAATAAATGACACTTTGCACCCAGCAGTAGGTGGGTCACTATCTTCTGTTTATTGACGTAAACAGAGAAATCAATATGACATTCTAGACATCGTTAAATGGGAAATATGTAAACACAAATCCCTAAAAACCACTGTTCACCCAGCCGAAATTGGGTACGAATATCCAAATTACTTAATGAACGCTCAACTACGAAAGTATATTTCGTTTCCACAGAGATAGAAACACTTTATCTACGCGGGAAAAAGATACTCATATTTATTTCAACAACCACTTAAATTTCAAAGTTATATTCACAATATTCATGCAAGTCATGCAATGCTCCCCCTTTTTTTTCGCTGAAATATGGACAGTTTTGACTGTAGAGTTTTACGCTAACTTCTTACAAGGGGGGAGTTTATCTAAAATGTACACTATTTTCACCATTACCACACCAATTCTCATCCTGTTCGAAGGACCAAAAGCTGTGGAGGATTTCCTGTGTGTTATTACCCTTCGATCTTATAACCCCCTAAATTCGGAAATCCTGATACGGCTTCAGTAGAGGCCTACCACGATCTCCAATTTAAATCCTCTACCAATAAAATTTAATTAATATTACATGCATAGACATACATGCAAATATTTCATAAGGGGGTTTATGAACTGCTGATATGTGAATATTTAAATAAACTCCCCTCACCTTAAATTAAAACTTCCTCATACAGAATAATAAATTTTCCAACACATTCTACCTACGAGTGTTCAATTAAATGAGCTCATTCTTTCCCTCACGCGTAGTTATAAATATTGTTAGAAATAAGTTAAATCTGTACTCATCTATTCGGAAAACCCTGATGTCGTCAGCAATCTCGGGACTCCTAATCAAACTCGAATATCTTCTGATCCACGTATCTATTACGTTTTCTACTTGAGTATCTCGTAATGCCTCACAAGAGCAATTAATTACTCATTATTGAATGTATATGCACCATCAATAATCATGGTAAACATGAGTGTCTCGTAGCATCTCTATTACGTTTTCTACTTGAGTGTCTCGTAACGCCTCACGAGAACAACTAATTACTCATTATTAAATGTATATGCACCATCAATAATGATGGTAAACATGAGTGTCTCGTAGCATCTCACGAGGACAACTAAGTACTCATTATTAAATGTATCTGCACCGTCAATGATCACGGTAGCAAATGTATTTCATAACTATTAATTACGACTGCTTTCACGCATTATAATTACGTCACAAACATGAGTGTCTCGTAGCATCTCACGAGGGCAACTAACTTTTTACAAGAAAGTTGCACAAAACTCCCCTCGTTTGTAGGGGTCCTTGATACTAGGACTAACTTGAGTTATGACTTGCTTACAACGGTTCTTTGTTTAAACAGGCGATGCAATAAGCGTTACCAAGGAGATGAAGGGTTAATGGCTAAATTCATTATAAAATTCATTAGTGACTAATATTCCTTTCTCCAAGTCTTCTACAGCCAGCCTCTATAATAAACTACCCATTATACATACGAATATACGTGTATACATGATAGAAATGAATAGGTACACGCACTAAGTCTAAAAGTATACATACATGCACTTATGTTACAAATAAACGAAACTATGTGCAAAATAACACTTACATAATGTACGTAGAAATAAACTGTCATGAACTATATTCAAGGCAATAATAATAACAATAATAATAATAAGATCTAAGGAGAATTTTTGGAATAGACATCATGAAAGTAATGCAGAGGTATATTAAAACAGCAGAGAGCTGGATATTCATTACACATCATTTATAATCCCTTCTTCGGTTTCTCTTTACAGCCTGATAAAGGCTGTTTTATTTTATCATTTTTGGCCCGTCCTGGTGTCATAAACATAAAAAAAAAAAAAAAAAATAGGTGTTCCTACTTCGCTGAAATTCACCTATCGCGGCCGGTCCCGGAACCGAACCCCCACAATAAATGAGGGATTACTGTGTATATATATATATATATATATATATATATATATATATATATATATATATATATATATATATATATATATATATATATATATATATATATATATATAGTATTCCCCCCCATATCGCGGTAGTTCGGTTCCGGGACCCGGCGCGAGACAGGAAAACCGCGAAGTGGGATCAGCCTTTAAATTTTTTTTTTTTTTTTTATGATGATTATGACACCAGGTCAGGCCAAAAATGATAAAATAAAACGGCCTTTATCAGGCTGTAAAGAGAAACAGATAGAGAGTGTAATGACCTGTCAGATGTGAAGGGATTATAAAAGATGTGTAATGAATATCCAGCTCTCTGCTGGGTTTACTATACCTCTGCATTACTTTCATGATGTCTATTCTAAAAATTTTCCTTAGATTTTATTATTATTATTATTATTATTATTATTATTATTATTATTATTATTATTATTATTATTATTGGCAACAATAATTTTCCTCTGATGATGATTGGGGAGATTATTATTATTATTATTATTATTATTATTATTATTATTATTATTATTATTATTATTATTATTATTATTATCATCATTATTATTACGAATTCGTAAGTAAACCATTATTTTTACTACAAATAATTAGCTCTGGAGACTATCGCTGATGTATCCACGTCTGTCCCTGCAGCACACCACGTCTATGTTGATGGTTCTGTGCAAGCAGATGGGAGGGCGGCATGTGCTGTGTTTTCCCCCACCATGGAGCCGCCTGTGCCGGCTGATTCATGGATTGGCCGTAGACTACCCACCTCGTCGAGCTCCACCTACTGTGAACTGAATGCCATCTTGGATGCCGTGACTCTCCTTGTTCGACGACGAGTGAATGGGGTAATAATTTGTGACTCCCAATCGGCCCTACAAGCCCTATCCTCGCCAAGACCTATCTGTGGCCGTACTGTGGGAAATATACTATGTCGCCTCGCAGCCGCTCGGGATGCTTCTCTTGTTGTGTCTTTTTTGTGGACGCCATCCCACATTGGGCTGACTGGCAACGACACAGCGGATCGTCTTGCCAAGGCGGCCTGTATGCTGGATGGGCATGCTGTGGACGCTGAGCCCTCCCTCCGATGCCTACGTAACATCATCTACTCAGCTGGGTTTGCCATGACGGTCCAGCGCAGGGACACGGAGAGGGCCAACAGTGTGTCCATACAGCACCATGATCACTTCCTTCACAGTCGCTACAAGTATCGCAGACGCGGGTTAATGGTGCGGAAAAACAATGTAGTTAGTGCTCGGCTCAGAATGGGGTATCGGCCTTTATGGCAGGTCTCCCAGACTCTAGATATGCCACAGTACACCTCCTGTAAATTATGCGACCGAACTAATGCTAACACTCTTGACCACTATTGTCTTCAGTGCCCCGCAGTGAGAGATGTTTTACCACGAGGTCAGAACTTAATACAGATCTGCTCATTTTTACTTAATGATGACAACCTTGATGTTATTCT
>JAXCGZ010012553.1:0-22801 GCA_037179515.1 Halocaridina rubra | reverse complement strand
ATGCCTTTAAGGCAGTCAAGTTTATTAGTAAGTGATAAAGGAAAGGGCCATATCGCAGACTCGTCTTTATAGGTACGGTTTGCCTAGAAGCCATAGAACAACAACTATTAATCATTGAATACATTATACAATTTTACATCACACAAGTGTATATAGTTAATGTCATCATCCTTACTCTCTATCTATCATTTTATGCTACATGTTAATTCTTACAGGTTAGTGCAGTTAGCTTTTCATAACTTACGTAACTGAGGCCCAGAGTGAATCCTCTGAACATTACGTCTGCTCTCGAATCCAGTCAGTCTCTGTCTGCCTCTTCTCTCATAGTGTATGTCAGTGTATTGCTTATGCTTACTAAGCTATAACAAGGGCCTGTAGTGACTCTCCTGACACTCCGTGGCCTCTCTCTCTCTCTCTCTCTCTCTCTCTCTCTCTCTCTCTCTCTCTGTATATACATATATATACATATGTTGCTGCTCTCTCTCTCTCTCTCTCTCTCTCTCCTCTCTCTCTCTCTCTCTCTCTCTCTCTCTCTCTACCGCCATGGGTAGCGGTAACACTCCCCTCATCAAGCAGTCGCAGCTGCCAAAACAAAGCCACCACATGGGTGTATTACATTTTCGGAACTTGCACTCCCTCCAGTAAGCAGAGATGAATCATTGCTCGCATCAGTATCCCCTCGTGCGTCCTGACCTGTACCCGATGAGCACTCTAGAGTCGTTGACAAGCTGAAGGTAGGTCTCTGCTACCAATGCTGTTAGTGATAAGGGCGATTGCAACTCCATTTCTTTAGTGTCTCCTGTCGGCAGAGTGTTTTCCGAAGGCCAAGACTTCCTTGGGTAGCCTAGGAAGTCCAGCCCCATGGTTCAACTGCTCCTCACCATCATGGCATGGCTCGAAAGGCCCTGCTATACGTCATCTGCTTGGTTATGTGACGAGTGCACGTGATGCCATTGTCGGATCAGTGCCAGATGCTGTATTGCTGCCGCCCTGTTAGCGACGTAGGCCTTGAAACGCCTGCTAGAATTGCAGATGTGCTGCAGCACGAGCATGCTGTCCATTCAATACACAACGTCGACAAGCTTGACCACTAGCTCATTAGCGATGATGGCTGTTACTTCGGCGGCTAGCTTGGCGGCACACAGCTCCAACCTAGGTATACTCTTTCTCTTGAAAGAGGAGAACGGTGTCTACCAAGAACAAAGGACACACCTACCCTGTCCTCAGTGACACTGGAGTGCAGTTAGCTGGTGGTACCATAAGCCGAATGGGACGCGTTAGTGAAGGTGCATAATTCCACTCGCTTAAGTTCTCCCATAGCCCCGTAGCAATATTGTCTGGTATTGCAAACCTCCCTGAACTGTCGCAAAGTGTGCATCCATTCCTTCCAAGCTCGCTGATCTTGCTCGCTTATAGGTTCGTTCCATCACTTTCCAGTCCGGCTCTCTTTCTGGAAGATGATCTTGGAGCGGACTACAAAAGGCACCAGTATTCTGAGAGGGTCATAGAAGACACTGAAATTTGTCAATATGCTACGTCTAGTGAACGCGCAGTCTTTGAGCTCCACTCGTACTGCAAACTTGTCCTTTCCTTGGTCACATATCACTACCAGTGCCCTTGCTTCCGGTTGTGCAGCAGTTACTATTTCAGACCTTGTCCTGCACTCACGAAGCTCCTTCTTCTGTATTCCTTTCAGCATGCCTGGGACATTGCTCGACCATTTCGTAAGGTGAAATCCTCCTTTACTCATTAGGTTTGCCCGTAGCAATATTGTCTGGTATTGCAAACCCCCCTGAACTGTCGTAAAGTGTGCATCCATTCCTTCCAATCTTGCTGATCTTGCTCGCTTATAGGTTCGTTCCATCACTTACCAGTCCGGCACTCTTCCTGGAAGATGATCTTGGATTGGACTACAAAAGGCGCCAGTATTCCGAGAGGGTCATAGAAGACACTGAAATTTGTCAATATGCTTCGTCTAGTGAACGCGCAGTCTTTGAGCTCCACTCGTACTGCAAACTCGTCCTTTACTTGGTCCCATATCACTACCAGTGCCCTTGCTTCCGGTTGTGCAGCAGTTACTATTTCAGACCTTGTCCTGCACTCACGAAGCTCCTTCTTCTGTATTCCTTTCAGCATGCCTGGGACGTTGCTCGACCATTTCGTAAGGTGAAATCCTCCTTTACTCATTAGGTTTGTCAACTGCGTGTCTATGGCCGCTGCCTGATTCGCGTCATCCACGGTATGCATAAGGTCGTCGACAAAGAAATTCTTAGCGGTGTCCCTCACCGCCTCATCATAGGACCTTACATACTCTCTAAACATTTGCCGTAGGGCGTAAGCCACACAGGCCAATCTCCACACACCCCTAAGCATATGTACTGTCATCCATAACGCTTCGATGGGAGTTTGTTCTCGATCGTCTTTCCTCCATTAGAAGCGTAAGGCATCCCTTTTGTTCTCCACCGCTTTCACCTGATAGAACATGACCTCTATGTCTGCCATCACTGCCACTATGCCCTGTCGAAACTGAAGAAGAATCTCATGAGCTAACTGTTGAAGTCTAGCCCTTGTGGTACGTGTGAGTTCAAAGACATGCCTTGATAAGTCACAGCACAGTCAAAAACAATGCGCATCTTCCCTAGTTTGCTGGGGTTCAGTACTGGATGATGAGGCAGGCACCAGATCCGCTGCCCACCGAGTCGCGTTTTGATCTGGAACTTGTTCCGTGTACCCCACAGTCAAGAGTTTTGGAATTTCCGCCTTGTAGGCATTTCCCGACACCCTATCCCTCCTGAGCCTGTTCTATAGTTAATCCAATCTGTGACGAGCCGATCTCCAATTGCTGACCTGAGGCGACGATGACTGCTTGAACAAGATCGGCAGTACATAGTGATTTCCTCTCCTGTTTACATGACTATCCCACAGGCTCAAGACATACTGGTCCAACGGTGACAGCCCCGCTCCCTCCTGAGCCTCCTTTACTGTGGGCTCGTTCCTCCAAAGACCCATTGCCACTTGTTGATCTTGGCAGCTCGGCTATGGCAGTGAGGCTCGTTGACGTTTCTGTTGTGTCCCTGGGCAGCAAGGTGCCCTGTACTGTCCAGCCTAGAGCTGTCCTGGACGCGAAGGGTTTCCCATCCTGACGTACACCTCCACTATAGGCTCTAGGCTGTCCTGGACGCGAAGGGTTTCCCATCCTGACGTACACCTCCACTATAGGCAAGGCAACTGTCCCCCTTTTCTGATGTCAGTCCCTGGACCGTCCGGCGTAGTTAGTGGCTCTGAGATTATTTTCTGATGTTTGTCACCTCTTTATTCTGAGCGTCGTCGTCTCTCTTGACCATGGCCTGCTCGTTCTCGCTCGCACCCTATGTCACCTTCTTGTCTTGATGGTCGCTGGTTCCTTCGGTTGTCTCATTCACTAGGTCTCCCTGTCGACCTACTGTCATAATCGGTGTGCAGGATCGCCGCTTGCAAGTCACTCTCACGTACTTCACATGGCTTCCTTTCTCGGCACATGGCGACTCCGTGTTCTTCTTTAGGCACCCGAAGCATACCCAAAACTTTGCAGCCACCCTCAGGCGCTCCTTACTCCCTAGCCTTTTAAAGCTCTGGCAAGCCTTGATCGAATGTCTATCATGACACAATTGGCATAGTTCAGACCCTGTCTCCCTTTCCTTTGCCTTTTCGCATTTTGATCCATCTCAATTGCCTCTGGTTTTCCTTGAAGACCCACGACCAGTGTCAATTCTTGCCAGCACATCCCGTGTTTGGATACTGCCCATCTGCTCTGCGATGTACCTTATGAGATCCGTTGCTCCACAGGGGCTTCCTGTATTATTCTCTTTCATTTGGGACATCATTCCGAACTCACATGACATTTTCACAGGCAATCGACCCCTGGCATCCTTGATCAGTCTGATTTCAGTGTTGCGATCATTCCTTGCCTCCTGTATCAGTCCTTCCCACACTTCCATCAACTGCACCTGCAGTCCGTCGAGCCAAGGAATCGCGTTTCTTCTGGCTTCCGCATCCGTTTGTTGCTTCTCCCTCTCTTGCTCTTTCTTGCCCTGTTGATCATCGCTCTCGTGGTTCCCTTCGCTGTCTGCCTTTCCCCTTTTGCTTGTGCTCGTATCACTCCTTGTTCTCCTCGGGCCTTCTTCCACCAGTTCTATTCCGTGCACCCGCTCCTTCCATAGCAGCTATTCATCATTGTTCCACTGCTCCTGCATTATCTGTTCAGCTATGCCTCTGATAGATTCCTTGGTGGACTCCAAGACACTGATCATCAGGGCTTCCTCTGTTGCTGTCGGTAGTTTCTTCATCGGCTCCTGTGCTTCGCCTGTCAGTTCTCCATGCCGTTCATTCACGTGTGTCTCTATATCTGTTCTTGTAATTATCTTGGCATCTTGCTTCTCGCCTTCAGTTGTCGTCGGCTTCCCTTTTCTATATTCAATTTCCTATTCTTATCGTTTGCCTCCATTTCTTATTCGGGTAAGCGATCTGCCTCTTTCCTCAGTCGGACTAAGCTGACACTGCGGATGGATAACCTGAACTCCATTTTTACCATTACGGAAGGGTAATTTCAACTCTGCTTTGGTTAGTCAACAGGTCCTGCACTGCGGAGGGATACCTCAACTTCGCTTCCTATATTGCGGATGGAAAAACCTACTATGTTCACACCACTGTAGCACTGCGGTGGGATACCTCAACTCCGATTCCCACATTGTAGAGGGAAAACCTCCATTCATATCACTGTAGCTAACTTACCACTGCAGCATGGTGCATGGACTGTAGCTAACTTACCACTGTAGAATTCCAGAGGGATACCTCCACCCTGCTTCCCACATTACAGAAGGAAAACCTCCTATGTTCATACCACTGTAGCACTGCGGAGAGATACCTCAACTCCGCTTCCCACGTCGTGGAGGGAAAACCTCCTCCGTACTTACCACTGTAGCTAACTTACCACTGTAGCATTCTGTAGGGATATCTCAACTCCGGTTCCCATGTTGCTTAGGGAAAACCTCCTCCGTTCTTACCACTGTACCAAACTTACCACTGTAGCATTTCGGAGGAACACCTTAACTCCGCTCTAATGTTGTGGAGGGACAACTTGATCCAGTCATACCACTGTAGCTTACTTACCACTGTAACACTGCAGAGGGACACCTGAACTCCGCTAACACGTTGCAGAGGGAAAACCTCCTCCGTTCACACTACTGTAGCACTGCGGAGGGACACCAGAATTTCGCTCCCACATTGCAGAAGGAAAACCTCCTCCGTTCACACCACTGTAGCAGCGTGGAGGGATTAAACAACTCAACTTCCCACGTTACGGAGGGAAAACCTCCTCCGTTTCTACCACTGTAGCTTACTTACCACTGTAGCACTGTGGAGGGACACCTGAACTCCGCTCCCATGTTGCGGAGGGAAAACCTCCTCCATTCACACTACTGTAGCATTGCGGAGGGACACCAGAACTCCGTTCCCATGTTGCGGAGGGAAAATCTCCTCCGTTCACACCTCTGTAGCAGTGCGGAGGGATTCCACAATTCCACTTCCCATGTTGCGGAGGGAAAACCTCCTCCGTTTCTACCACTGTAGCTTACTTACCATTGCAGCACTGCGGGGGACACCTGAACTCCGCTCCCACGTTGCGGAGGGAAAACCTCCTCCGTTCAAACCACTGTATCTTACTTACCACTGTAGCACTGCGGAGGGACACCTGAACTCCGCTCCCGCGTTGCGGAGGGAAAACCTCCTCCATTCAAACCACTGTAGCTTACTTACCACTGTAGCACTGCGCTGGGACGCCTGAACTCCGCTCCTTCGTTCATACTACTGTAGCCAACACATCATGCACCTAGTAACCGATAGCATTTAGTACAGACTTTGCAAGTACATGAATTTGAGCCCTACTAATTTGTCTTAATTCTACTGTTAAGATTAATATCTATTAACTGCATAAACCTTTACAATATACCAATCACGTAATAACCTGACAATTTTCTTACTGCTATTGTACATTACCCAAATCCGGCTAATTACTTGGCTTCATGAGCTGTTGCTTATGCCTTTAATGCTTTTCAATCAGTCCTTCACTCTCCCTCCTTCACAATACTTAAATAGTCTCCTTAAATATTATCTCCCTATAGCCATAAACACTCCACCCATTGCAATAATTAACCCTCAGGTCTGCTGAGACCTTCAACACAAACCACAGCAATGTTCAATCAATAATCACTATGTTTCAACCTTTATTATTCACCTTTGCTGCCGCCGGCACACTCTCTAGAGTGCCGCATTCGTCTGTTCCTCAATACACCAGTTCTCAGGTGATCCTCTGTCTATCACAATTCTTAAATTATGCCTTACCTGGGCTAAGACTCATCTCTCTATTAGCCGCTGAAGTGTATTATGTGAATTTTTTTGAAATTTCGTGTTTCACTCCGTAGACTTTTGCGTCTATTCTCGATCCTCTCTCTGAAGTTCTCTCATATGCTCGTCCACAGTATATTTCGTTCACGGTCGCTCACCACTCTGACTTATTTAAGCTGATTACTTCGTCGCCGTAGTCTCTCCACTGATGTAGCCTAGCGGTCATCTCCTCAGCATCTGGTCTTCATCAAATCCCTCTAGGCTTTACACAAACTATTGACGCCTTTAAGGCAGTCAAGTTTATAAGTAGGTGCTAAAGGAAATGGTCATATAGCAGACTCGACTTTATAGTTACGGTTTGCCAAGAAACCACAGAACAACAACTATTAATCATTGAATACATATTACACGTTTACAGCACACAAGTGTATTTAGTTAATGTCATCATCCTTACTCTCTATTTGTCATTTTATTCTGTATATTAATTCTTACAGGTTAATGCAGTTAGCTTCTCATAACTTACGTAGATGAGGCTCAGAGTGAATCCTCTGAATATTATGTCTGCTCTCGAATCCAGTCAGTCTCTGTCTGCCTCTTCTCTCATAATGTATGTCAGTGTATCGCTTATGCTTACTAAGCTATAACAAGGGCCTGTAGTGTCTATCCTGACACTCCATGGCACCTCTCTCTCTCTCTCTCTCTCTCTCTCTCTCTCTCTCTCTCTCTCTCTCTCTCTCTCTACTGCCATGGGTGGCAGTAACTATATATATATATATATATATATATATATATATATATATATATATATATATATATATATATATATATATATATATATATATATATATATATATATATATATATATATATATATATATATATATATATATATATATATATATATATATATATATATATATATATATATATATATATATATATATATATATATATATATATATATATATATATATATATATATATATATATATATATATATATATATATATAAATATATATATATATATATAATATATATATATATATATATATATATATATATATATATATATATATATATATATATATATATATATATATATATATATATATATATATATATATATATATATATATATATATATATATATATATATATATATATATATATATATATATATATATATATACATGTATATATATATATATATATATATATATATATATATATATATATATATATATATATATATATATATATATATATATATATATATATATATATATATATATATATATATATTATATTATATTATATATATATATATATATATATATATATATATATATATATATATATATATATATATATATATATATATATATGAAATATTAAAGTATAGAAGTAAAAAATTTTATTTTGTTAATATTAAGACCTTGGCTAATGATCATTCAATGACTCACCTAGAAGTAATTTTAATATAGTTAGTGTCATTAAAAAATAGTTGTCATTTATCAATTGTGCATGTGCTGAATTCTCATTTTTTTTTCTCACTCTAATGTGTTATATATTACTAATGAATATTTGTCGAGATCATATCCATCTGTATTTTATATTATTTAAGTAACGTAATTATGCTCATTTAGTTTCTCTCCTCTATCATTTTGTCATTGAATAGTAGTTACATACTGTAATTGTGAATATTTTTAACTCTCTTTTCACACCATGACAAATGCTTTGTTTTAGTAATGAATATTTGCGGAAATCATATCCAACTGTATTTTATATTACTTGAGTAATGTAATAGTTTAATTAGTTTTTTGTCTAAAATAATTTTGTCAATGATCAGTAGCTATATATTGCAATTGCAAATATTTTTGTACTATTTTATAATGTTTAAGTATTGAATATTTGCATAGATCCTATACAACTGTAATTTACATTATTTGAGTAAGATGACTATTTTTAGTGTTCTTAAATAATATTGTCAATGATTACTAGCTTTATATTGCAATTGTGAATACTTACTTTTATCTTTGCCTTTACTTAGAATGCTTATTGTAAAGGGCTAAACAGACAATCAATATTACTGACAGTATTTCCTGTTCTGTCATTATTACTGTCAGTGTATCCATCTTACGGACGTAGTGTCAGTACCTGAAAATGGCGGTTTTGAAATCCACTTTCAGCTATCAGTATGCGGGTGGGGCTTAAACTAATGATGGTTTGTTCACTGGAGTGTCAGTATTGTCAGTATAATCAGAACTCGGAAGAGGTACAATGTCTAACCAGCAAGGGAAAATACTCCTTCAGGAATTTATTTCAGCTTGCTAAGGATTACCAGAGTTATGGGACGTTCGAAGCAAGAACTATATGAAGAAGAGCAAGAAATTGCTTGCATATGAGAAGTTATTGGAGGTATATAAATCACTCAAAGCTGACGCAACTGTAGAGGATGTAAAAAAGAAGATAAATACATTGAGAAACAACTTTCGGAAGGAGTTGAAAAAAATCAACGAGATCAGAAATTACTGACTGAGAAATATATTAATGACATCTTATTTGAAGCAGAAATGGGGACGCTGACCAGAAATTCAGTGAAGATAAATGAATGCCGTAATGTAGACATTTTACCAGCATCTCGTCCTATGTCAGCAGCAAGCACCAGCACTAGTCTGGTGGTGACTCAATGAACCATTCCACAACACAAATGGAACCTTTGACTCAATACTTCCATGAGTCCCAACCACAAGAATATATTGATAATGTAATGTAATACATCTTTGTCAAATAAAAAACAAAATTACCATAAGCTAAAATTATAACCCTATTTATAGTTACCTTGATGTAATCCTTGAGAGCAGTAATGATGGCTTCACAGGTTTCCTGCACTATTCCACTGATTGTAGATTTTCCCATTACGCCGGAATAACGCAGCCGGGAAAATTATTCTCCTGTTGCTAATTAGCGAGAGTAATGGAAAGTCTTTCATTTGCTGAGATGCTCTCCCTCATAACGGTGTCTTTTATAGTTATGTATGGCCTTACCATATCCAAAAGTTTATTGTAGGTCTTTTCATCCATTCGGAAATAATTGTTAAAATCAGTCATATCGGTTTTCTTGATTTCATTCAAAAGGTTTAAATGCGTAAATATATTACGCTTACCAATCCAGTCTTTGACCCACTTTGTATGTTTGCGTCTTTTCTTTAGCCAAAGAGCCACAATAATTGCAATGCATGCTTTTCTCTTGTTTCTCATTTCACTTGAAAGCCCAGGGCACAAATATTCGACGCTGGTACACTGGATTACTGACGCCTCAATCAGTATTCTATAATGGACGTGTGTTCAGTGCACTGACAGTAGTTCACACCAATAGAATAGTGTCAGTATTTTTACTGACAGTAATAATAATCGTCTGTACCCCCTTTATGGAACATATTTTTTTTTCTGAAATCAAATGTTCTGTATGTATGAGAATGTCTTTCAGGAGAGTTTTAGTAAGCATTAAGAGCATAGTAATTTTGATATTCCTGTAATCTGTTTAGATAATTATATGAAATTGTAATAGTGTCATAAGTCAGTTCATTAGATAGTTCTGCTTGTTTTTTGCAAAAAAGAAAAATGATAGGTGAAAATTATAAAGCTTTCAACAAATGTTTAATGCTTCTTCTGAAATATAATATTTCAGAGTGGTGGTGGGGAGTGTCGTAAGAAAGTCAAGAGTTTGTGTTTCCTTTAGGCCTCTCACATAGACGCCAATAGCTGGTAGAGGGCAGAGGGCACAAGCTAAAACCCACCCACCAGAGAGGAGAGCATACACAGAGCATGTCAGTTGGATGTTAGACCTTACTGTGGGCAGAACTACGATCTATATAGAAGTTTCCCCCAAAGGGAGCGGGGAACTGTGAGGTGTAGGATAGGAAGGGGAGCTTTGAGGTGTACACTTAGTTGATACTCTAATACACATACTGTTAAAGAAGATGCATATATGCTAAAAGCTACCTACAATTATAATGAAAAATACAACTTGAATGTCATGCCGGTGTTATTTAGCTTCATCGTATAAAGGAAACCGCTATACGTTATAACACAAACCCCAAACCAAGGTATTATAATGACAAGATGGTAAAGGGATGGAAAAAATTATTGAAAAAATTTCATATTCAGTGGAGTAAGGGTCCTCTAATGAGAAAAACAGAGACACACTGCTCGAAGTAGCTGAATATACAATAGAAATAAATAGGAGAATAAGAGGTAAATATTGGGAAATTTTTTTAAGTGAAATTGCCCACTCTAGAACGTTAAGTCAAGTTTGGAATGGTGTGAATAAGGTTAGGGGAGTTAAAAAGAAATATAATGTTCATCCCAATCCTAATGGTAAAGCTAAAGAACTCATAAATAAATGGTCTTATGCTTCAAATAATAAGTCTTCCAAATATTGTTCAGAGTTGCTTGAAAAATTTGTGGTCCAGGAGACGAAAGTTGGTGAGTATCCAAACAACTCTTTATGATGAAACCTGCATTCCTTTTACTAAAGATGCAATTCAAATGTCTCATGTAGACTGTATGTTCTTAAGTGAAACATGGTTGAAAGCAGATGATTTAAGTGTAATTAGACAAAAGTTACCGTTACAAAATTATTTAACACAGCAATACGCCCTGTGTTCATCTATGGGCATTAGTGTGTCTCACAAAGCAAAAAAGTAATAGAATAGACAGAAAACCTACAAAGTAAACTCTTGAAATTAGCACTAAACTTAAAACACACATGCAATGAGGGTTCCGTGTATTGGTCTTTCTATTACACAGCAAGAGACTGCATTACTTAATAATGTTATGCTTTCAAGTTCACGAACTGCAAAATTTTACAACTATATGCTACGATTATACTTAAGCAATAAAAAAAAAGAGATGAAAGAAACCTCATTGGTAGAGTAATGAATACATGTAAAAATTATAATTTGTCTTTTGTTAAGTCAATATGCGAAAAACATTATGTTGAAAATAACTTCAAAACAGTATTCTCAAAAAATAAAGGACTAGTCGACTCTATTATAGCTCTCTCCAGCAATCTGAATAAAGATAATAGAGAAATGATGAATACTTTCCTGTCTCCATTTTAGAATTTTTCTTACGGCAATATGAATATGCAATGTAACATATATGTTTTCTTGTAAAATCCTATTATATTCCTATGTATGCTATTTATCTCCTCTGGAGGCTTAATAAAGTTATTATTATTATTATTATTATTATTATTATTATTATTATTATTATTATTATTATTATTATTATTATTATTATTATTATTATTATTATAATTATTATAATTATTATTATTATTATTATTATTATTATTATTATTATTATTATTATTATTATTATTATTATTATTATTATTATTATTATTATTATTATTATTATTATCATTATTATTATTATTATTATTATTATGCAGTAAAGAAGGGGAAATCTACTGCCCCTGCTAAAGATGGGTTAACTTATGATGTTCTTAATTGCCTCATAAGCATGGAAGATAGTCCTATTCTTGATGTTTTTAATCTATCTTATGAATATGGAAGATTGCCAGTGTAATGGAAGTTAGCGCTAATTATTCCTGTGCCCAAGAGTAATGGGGATTATAGACCCATTTCACTAACCTCTTGTTTATCAATAATGATGGAACGTATGATGCTAAATCGTTTAGTGTATAAAATTGGTGGTCTTTTATTTGATAATCGGTATGGTTTTATAAAGGGTAACAGTACAACTTAATGAGTAATAAAATGCCTTACTAATGCTGATGTTAAATGCAGATTGTTTGTAGATTTTAAAGGTGCTGTTGATAAGGCAAATAAAGATATAATCTTAAAAAGCTTGGTTAATGTGTGAAAGGAAAATTACTGTCTTGGATTGCAGACTATTTAAGTAACAGGAGAGCTAGTGTTTGGCTTCAAGGTTGTGAATCTGAGCAGAAAGAGTTGAGCTTGGCACCCCACAAGGTGGAGTCCTAAGCCGTCCGCTGCTTTAATATACTAATAGACAAAATAGCTAGTTATCCATTTTATGGTAATTCCCAGGTAATTGTTTATGCTGATGATATTTTGATTCAATGTAAGAGCGAAAAAAAATAATGTCTAAGGTAATTGATGAGCTCTAAACTCTTTGTATATATGTTTGGGTTTAGTGATTACTGAAAATGAAACAAAATATCAGTCAAGGGTTGTTGATGGAATGGAGTTCTGGTTAAATGAAATAAAATTAGAGAAGGTAAGCAGCTATTAATACCTTGGCCTGTATGTTAGTTTTCATAACAATGTTAAGGAACGAATTGCTTATGTAAAGAATATATGTATGGCAAAGTTGAAACCTATGAAAGAGTTATCAAACAGGGTTAATGGTGTTGGGGTGTACCTGTTTTAAGGTCAGTCAGTATACTTGAGCACAGTAAGGAGCATTATTGATTATTCTGCTCTGTTTTGGGTCACTTATTCCGAGGAGGACCTAAAGTCATTAGAAATTCTTCAGAATGAGGGATTGTGCTTGTGCTCGGTCGTCCAAGGACAACAAGAATAGAAATAATGCCATTGGAATTATATAATCCGACTATAGGTCACAGGATTCGGGAGTTGACTGCCATTATCTGTTTTACGACTCATTAGGCGTGATTATACTTATCTAAAGTCTGCTGTTGATCATTTTAGATTAGGTTATTCTAGAAGTTTTAAGGTTAATTCATATACCAAAAACCTCTGCAATATATTGGATGCTTATGATGTTGTAGAATATTATGTACCAGTCTCTCAATATGTTTACTTAAAACTTTGGTGGATGGAAAATGTACCAATTAGAATTGATGAATCAAACTTTAAGAAGCAGGAGTCTTGTCCATAGGAATTGCAACAAATATTCACTGACAAATATTTCTCAATACCCCAAGGAAAATGCTATACATATTTACTGTGATAGCTCTGTTTTTGGAAACAGAGCAGGAGGTGGTGTTGTAATTAAAGAATTTTTTGAATATTTTATTAGTGTAGAAGACAGAATATCCAAAAGAATTGCTGATAAGACTTTCTCTATCTTTGCTGAACTTTATGCTATATATATATATATATATATATATATATATATATATATATATATATATATATATATATATATATATATATATATATATATATATATATATATATATATATATATATATATATATATATATATATATATATATATATATATATATATATATATATATGTGTATATGTATATGTATATGTATATATATATATATATATATATATATATATATATATATATATATATATATATATATATATATATATATATATATATATATATATATATATATATATATATATATATATATATATGTATATATATATATATATATATATATATATATATATATATATATATATATATATATATATATATATATATATATATATATATATATATATATATATATATATATATATATATATATATATATATATATATATATATATATATATATATATATATATATATATATATATATATATATATATATATATATATATATATATATATATATATATATATATATATATATATATATATATATATATATACATATACATATACATATACATATACATATATATATATATATATATATATATATATATATATATATATATATATATATATATATATATATATATATATATATATATATATATATATATATATATATATATATATATATATATATATATATATGTATATGTATATGTATATGTATATCTATATATATATATATATATATATATATATATATATATATATATATATATATATATATATATATATATATATATATATATATATATATATATATACATATATATATATATATATATATATATATATATATATATATATATATATATATATATATATATATATATATATATATATATATATATATATATATATATGGCTTAATTATGTATTAGAAATAAAAATAAAAGAGCATTTGCATTTATACATTGTCAGAGTGCTTTATTTGCCTTGAATACTAAAATGCCTATTACTGATTATTTAGTATTAAAATATAGGAAATTTATAATTGATATAAAATCACATGGTGGTGATGTAACTTTTTTGTGGATACCTTCCTATTGTGGTATATATCTAAGTGACGTTGCAGATAATTTGGCCAGGCAGGGTTGTGAAGAAGAAATCATAGACTATGATTGTGCTATGAGCATTAAAATAATAAAATCTAAGGTTCTAAAAGTCAGGAAAAATGGGAATTGGATAATGCTCGGGCTATTTTGTGCAAAACTATGAGACAATATAATATAGTTATGAATAATAAATATTTTCCATATGGCAAAGCTTCACCCAAATATGATGCATTTATGATGAGACTACGTTTTGGATATAAATATTGCTGGCAAAATGTTAAAGAAACTGATGGTACCCCTTGTAAATTATGTGGTCATGTTATATCTCATACTCTGTATCATTATATAATGGAATGTAGGGGTCTAAACGAGTTCAGGTGTGATAGTATTAATGACATTGCAGAGATGATGTGTTATTTTATAAATAACAATATGATTAAACGAATTATGAAAAATTTGTCCAAGTTTGACATTAGAGTTTAGTTTATTTATTTTCTCAGCATATTTGCTATAACTGAGATAAGATAGTAAAATGACCAATTGTCAAATTGTGCATTATTATTAGGATTGTCAATATTATTGTAGTCTAAGTGCATGTATGTAGATTCACGGACATTGTATGTATGCTAATTCAATTATATTAAGTTTACGCACATGAATACGTATTCATTTATATTATGTATAAGTATTCTAATGCATAGTGATGCATAGCTCCTAGTCGAGAGCGAAATCTGCTTTGGTAGGCTTTCTGCTAATCAATCTTTTGCCGCGTCATGATAACGTTGATTATTTTGTGTAAACAGAGAGTATTGGGGTTGTTAATATTATTGTAATTTTCATTATTACTTGTTTTGAAGATTAATTGATGTATTTGCCTATTATGTCAGTAAATATTTAGAATTGAATGGAATGTTGTTCATAAGTAGATCTCTCTTGTCTTGAATATATTTCAAGACAGTTTATTTTTACGTACATTATGGAAGTGTTGTATTGCATGATAGTTTTGTTTATTGTAGTTAAAGTGCATGTATGTAGATTTACAGACATTGTATGTATACTTATTTACTTATATTAATATGAATACGTATTCATTTATATTGTGTATAAGTATTCTTATGCATAGTGTATGTATAGCTCCCAAGTCGAGAGCAAATTATGCTTTGGTAGGCTTTCTGCCAATCAATCTTTTACCGCGTCAGGATAACGCTGATTACGTTGTGTAAACAGAGAGTTCTTTCCTATTATTACTGTCCACGTGGTCTGTACATGATTTTTTTTTTGTGCTAGTACCGGCCCATGGTCTCATATTTCTGCGATCTGAGTGGGTGGAGTTTTTTCTACAGTCAATAACTGCAAGATCATTTTGTTGTAATCTCCTCAAAGACACTTTCTCCTCGTGTCTTTCTCAGTGCCAATAATTTCAGGCAGTACATTTTTTGTGGCATACACCATCAACAATACAAAGTGATAACTTTTTCTAATTGGTGGCTCATTGTGACAGAGCATTCCGCTCTTATTAAACAGATTAATTGTAGATGCCCCATTAGTTATTTACTAAACTTATAACCTTGTTTTCGCTTCTTTTCTTTTCCTGAGAAACTTCACTTCTTGTATTTTTGCAAAATTATGATAATTTGCAATTCATATTACTTCTAGTATCATATATTTTATATAGTTTAGTATTCTTGTACTTGGAAGAAATTTAATATACATATTATCGAATGCACAAGTCTCCCCTTTTCTCTGTTTTCTCTCTGAGGTGGTGCTGACGCATCTTATGAATACATTTTTCCAAAATTTTCTTATTATAAAATTGCTCTTACTGATAAATTTCCTTGTTATAAATTTGCTCTTGCTGATATGTCATTAGCTTGTCTAGAAAAACTTCAGTAGTTTTTTAATATTTGAATATTGAAAATTCCTTTTTTCCTAAAATGCTAAAGAACTACGCCCGCAGATGTGGATACCAGTAGCCCATTTTCCCTTAACTTATTTTCTAATTTCCTTTATTTGCTCCTTGCTGTTGCACCTAAAATACTGTCTCTCCCTTGCATCTCTGCCATTCTTGCCTGCCAAGGACCACCACCACAGTAAACCCTTGAACAATATAGAATAGATACTGCTCTTTGTCAACCTTACAGATTCGCCCAAGTCGAAGTTCCTCCAGACTGGCACTGAATCACTCTCAGATGGCGACCCACCAGCGGATGGGCAACGTCAAGCACCTCCGCAGTCCTGCTTACTCCAAGCCTTCACTACGTGGCTTAGCAATATTCAGGGTTGTCTCAAGAATTCATCTGCCATAAACTAGATGAGAGACAGTGTATGGCAAAGCTCGTTGGTCAAGCAAACTGGGAATTCGAGAAACTTTGCGTTTAATGTTACTGGTAAAAATTCTTAACTAATTTTGATCATTCCCAAAAAAACGATCTTTGTTGAGTACCTAACAGTAATCTAATTTGCCAAACTTAATTCCTTGACATAAAAATAACCGCAGATATACATTGATAAGAAAGATCTTTCATTTTCATTGTCCAGATAAAGACTTCGCCACCAGAAGATAGCTCATTGCCACATGAAAAATCTATCTCCTCTCCTAACAAATTCTGACTTCATTTCATAATTTTCTATCTTCATAAATATAGTATTTTCTGCCAATGCCCGTAAATAAACTGTTTTACGACAATCCTTGCAAACAATTGGTAATTTGTTTATGCCCTTTTGGGAGAGTAAATGTTTCTTGTCAACCGCAATTAAACGATTACATATTTATCCTGTGGATCCTTTTTCATTATTGTGAATAAAGTGTTTTACGCCAATGCTCATAAATAAAGTGTTTTACGCCAATGCTTGCAAGTAATTAATAACTGATTTATACCTTTTGATATCATAAACTTTCCTTGTCAACCATGAGTAAACAGTTATATTTTCATCCCGTAGATTTATATCTGAAACCCATTATGTGCGTGCTCACACTTTTAGTTTCCTATTATTAACGGTGTGTCGTTTCTGTTTCTGCAATTGCAGTGTCCTCCATTCTACTTTGCCTACATGACATAGGTGATCTCCTTCAACTTGAGGCCCAAGTCTTGGCATCCATATGTGGTGCCGGGAATCAAAATCGTGCTCACCACCTCCAGGATTAGAGGCTGTAATCCATAAAATCAAATTTTATGTTTTTGTTTGTGCTTTCCAAAATTAAAAGAAAATTACATTCTGAGTTTCATTATCTGAGAAGTGGCATTCGGGGAGTTGTGCAATTAAATATTTTAGTCTCGTGGATGTTTGTGAGCTCCTAACCGAGATCAGAAACTGAGCCCCCTTAGTAGAACAAAATTCCCACGTTACACTCATACTCATATTATCTGTGAATGCTAAGATTGAGCAGTGATGGCCCATCCCCACCCCCCAACCCTGGCCCTCGTTGCTTCCAGTACATGCTAGTGTTGGACATTTTTTTGTGCACAATCTACGAATGTTGCCCCAAAAGAATTCTTCCCTCTGTGCAGGTCAAGATTTGTCCAGTTTGTCTTGATATGATTAAAATCTCCCATAATAAAAAACCCACACTTTCTCCCCAGTGTGATACTAGCAAGTGAGTTTATAACTTCAATAGTACCTATACAACTTTCCTCATAAACCGTAGCCTGTGTTAATTCCTTGGTGGGATACAACAGCTACTATGATGCTCTCTGAACAAGTATTTATGTGAGCAACAAGAAATTACTTGAACTCACTTTATCCAGAAAAGTTTATTTCTTCAAAGTGAAACCTTTCACTTATAAGCAATGTTGTACCTCCACCCTTCATCTTGGATCTATCAACCCTCATATTTCTGAAGTTCTTAGGAGAAACTGTGACACTGTTTATGTCTTCATTACTTTAGTCTCTGTAACCACTACTATTTGTGACATACAGTGACTCCTATCCTTTAATTTTACCCAGTATCCTAACAGCAATTGTGTACAGCAATTTTATTGAGGCTGCAAAACTTGATTTCCTAGCATTATCTTCTTCAACAGTCTTTGGTTGGAAGAACCCTTATGCAAGAATTTTTCTTCTCTTAATCATTTCTTCCTTCATTTAACCGTTCAGCTTCTTGTAATAAGCTATTGAAACTTTCCATTCTCTTCCTGTGTTCTACGAGTATATAGTCAAATGAACATGTTCTGAATTTCTGAGGATTTTTTAGGGTTTATGCCCTTATCAGTAATTCTTAACATGTGTTCCCTCTCTTAAAGGTTAGTTTCATTTTTCTTGCCATTCCCTCCCTGGAGTATTTACCAAATTGGTGAAAGTCTACAATATTCTCTGGACTACTTACTACTCAAAGTTTCCTTATCAGATCTAAAACCCTGGCTTTATCTTGTTCAATACTCCCTTGCCATGTTGAGTCTTGGGATTCACTTATGCCTGAGATTATCACAGATTTCTGTTTGTCAAGTGGCTGTTTGAATTCACCCTTTCAGTCACAAAATCTTTAATTTTATCTATTACTGTTCCTTTGTAGTCAACTTTATTTAAATTTTGCATTACCACATTGTGACAGAGTGTTTCGCTTCAAGTCACCATAGGCCAATTATTGATGACTTATTAGTTAATTTAGTAACTTTCTAACTGTTTCGTTTTCTTACTAAAAAAGATTATCACTCCTTGCATTTTGCAGAAATGATTATTTTCAATTTATATTTCATTTAATATCTAATTTTAAATATATCTCGTTTAATATTCTTGTAAGTGTAGAAAGCATGATGCCAATAGAAAAATCTCTCTCCTATTTCTCTGTTTTCTGCGTTTCCTTTTCCCCCATGAATGATGCCATAATCCTAGCGAGTCTGTTAGATACATTGTCTTTGCAATTTTCTTAAATTAAAATTGCTTTTGCTGATAAATTTTCTTATATTATGAAAATTTCTCTTGCTGATAATTTTTTTATAAATTTGACCTTGCTGACATGTCATTAGCCTGTCTAGATACATTTCAGTGTCTTCTTTACTATTTGAATATTTAAAATTTCGTCATCTGCAATGCAAACAACGATCCGCAGGTATTTCGCCAGTAACCTATTTTGCCCATAAATATTTCTCGTTTCGTTTGTTTGCTTCCGCTTCTTGTACCTAAAATATTATCTCTCCCTTGCATCTCTCCCATAATTACGTGCCATGGACCACCACTATAGTAAAAAATCCATTGGGGGACAAGTTACTACTCTGAATATACACCCTACAGGCAGGCCGAATGATGACGTCACCAAGAGGGAGCCTTGATCACTCTCATTCGGCTGCCAAACATCCCAGAGGCCAGATCTCTCTTCAGCAGTCATGCTTACTTCAAACTATTTTAAGTGGCATCTTCACAGGAATTCTTCTGGCACAAAGAAAGTGAGAGGTAGTGTATGGTAAAGTTCGTTGGTCAAGCAAATTGGAAATTCAAGAAACTAATCAAATCTGTTACTGGTCAAATCCTAAGATTTTTCTCAGTTCCATTCCCATACAAAACGGATTGTAAAATTTCATTCCTTGACCTGGAAATTACCGCCGATATACATTGATAAGAAATTTCTTTCATTGCGGATGCCAAAGTAAAATTTCACTCTCAGAAGAATGGTCATTACCACGTAAAAATTTATCCTCTCTCCTAATGAATTCTAATCTCATTTCACCCCTTTTTTATCATCATAAATATAGTGTTTTATGTCAATACTCGTAAATAAAGTGTTTTACTATATTAATTGAAAATAAGTAATAATTTAACTAAAGTGTTTTACACTATGAACTGCAAATATTTCATAAGTAATTTTGCCCTGTTGGCTTTGCAAATGTTTCTTGTTAACCATAATTTAATGAATACGTACTGTATTTATCTTGCTGATTCTTCATTTACTGGGAATAAAATGCTTTGAGTTATAAGTTGCAAATACTTCAAAAGGTGGTTTTACCCTTTTGGCACTGCAAATATTTATTTGCTAACCAAAATTGAATGAATATATAATTATTTTGTATATTCTTCCTGTATTGTATATAAAGTGTTTTACTATATAAATTGCAAATAATTATTAAGTAATTTTGCCCTATTGGTATTTCAAACATTTATGGTTACCAACAATTTAAGGAATACATACTGTATTTGTCTCGCTTTTTTCTTCATCAATTGTGATTAAACTGTTTTGCGCTAATGCCGGCAAATAATTAATGATTTTGTATGCTCTCATGTAGCACAAATATTTTTGGTTCGCTGTGACTAACCAATATATATTCATCCAGTAGAATAATATTGGAAGCCCATTATTTGTGTGCTCGTGCCTTCAGTTTTCCCATTATTAACGGTGTGTCATTTCTGTTTCTGAAATTGCATTGTCCTCTATTCCACTCTGTCTTTGTGACAGAGGTGATCGAGTTGAGGCCAAATCTTTGCATCCGGGGATCGTGTTGACTCCACCATTGGCTTTTGGGCAGACATGCCTGGTGGTAGTAATGGTTCTGCTCTTAACCTTGCACCTCCCAATAGATCTGCTTCTTTCACTCTTCACTATTCAAACATTCGTGGACTGAACTCTAATATTTCGTCTGTGGAACAGCAATTGGGCACTTTCCTCCCTAATCACCTCCTCCTATCTGAAACCCAGTTGTCTATACATGCTTCCACTGACCCATTCCAAATCTCTCACTATAATCTGTATACTCGTTTTCGTTCCAAAGGTGGGGTCTGTGCATACTGCAACATTAACACTCCTACTGTGAGGCTCATGGACCTTGAATCTCCTGACTTTGATGTTCTCTGGCTAAAAGTCTATCTCCCCACTACCACTATCATCCTTTGCTTCTGCTACTGTTCTCCAAACTCCACCGAGTTTGTGTCTTTCTTTGAATATCTCTCCTCGTGCCATGAGTCCTTGCTATCTTCTCACCAACATGCCAAATTTCTCTACATTGGAGACTTCAATGTACACCACAGTGAGTAGCTTCACTCCTCTCACACTGATGTGGGAGAAAACGAGGCCTTTGCTTTCTCTATTACTCACGATCTGGAGCAAATTATCAAATATCCTACTCGCGTTCCTGATTGTCACGAACATGCTGCAAACACTCTTGATCTATTTTTTACTTCTAACCCTTCAAACTACTTTTATTCTGTGCTTTCCCATCTTGGTAAGTCTGACCATACTATGATCTCTGTCTCTTCCATTTTCGCTCCCCCACCACCAATCCCTCCTACTCAGCGCCGCCTTTGGCACTTCGAGCGAACCCAACATGAAAATTTGCGTAACTTTTTCTTTGACTTCCCATTGGATGACTACTGCTTTTGGTCCCGCAACCCTGATCAGGTAGCTCTAAAAGTTGCCGAGATCATGACAGCGGGAATGGAAGCGTACATCCCCTCTTCTACAAAAACTTTCTCTCCCCCTAAACCTTGGTTTGACCTTGCCTGCTCCATGGCTATCCAGGCTAGGAATCAGGCTCACCGATCTTACTAAGCCTCTCCTTCCGATTTAACTCGCTCTGCTTTTATTATGGCTAGGAATCGCTGTACAGCTCAAATTCGAAGGTCTAAGGCTTCCTTTATAAGAAGGAAAGTTGATGACCTTAACTCCTATCCCACTGACAAATGCTTTTGGTCCTTAGCCAAAAACCTCTCCAAAAACTTCTGTAACTCAAGCTTTCCTCCTCTCATTCATTCTGATGGTTCTATAGCTTGCTCTCCCACTGACAAAGCCACTCTCTGTGGCTCTCATTTTTCTGCCAACTCTTCTATCAACAATTCAAGCCCACCTGTTCTTCAGTCTTTTCCTCTCTCTAACCCTATGCCCTACCTTATCCTTTCCTCACGCAAAGTTCATAAGGCTCTTCGCTCGCTAGAGACAAACAAGGCAGCTGGTCCCGATGGTATCCCTGCAAGGTTCCTTAAGGAGTTTTCAGATGACCTGGCTCCCATGCTTTGCCGTCTTTTTCGCCTCATTCTGTCAACCAGTATCTATCCTTCATCTTGGAAGCATGCTCTAGTTAAACCTGCTCCTAAGAAGGGTGACCTCTCTATTTCTTCTAACTACCGACCTATTGCTCTAATCTCCTCTATTGCTAAAGTTTTCAAAACTTTGCTCAATGCTCACTTCTTGAAACGCCTTGAATGTAACTCACTTATCTCCGATCACCTGTAAGGCTTCCACAAGGCAAGATCCACTGGTGATCTCCTGTCCTATCTTACTCATGTATAGTCATCTT
>JAXCGZ010012552.1:0-22832 GCA_037179515.1 Halocaridina rubra | reverse complement strand
CTACTTCGCGGGAAATTCACCTATCGGGCCGGTCACGGAACCGAACCCCCCGCGATAAACGAGGATTACTGTCTATATATATATATATATATATATATATATATATATATATATATATATATATATATATATATATATATAAATATATATATACATATATATAATATATATATATATATATATATATATATATATATATATATATATATATATATATATATATATATATATATATATACAGTAATCCCTCGCTATTTCGCGGTTCACACATCGCAAAAATATTGAAATATTAAAAAAAAATTCTCAGTATTTTAATTTGTTTTATTGAAAAAACATATTTCATTATCTAATTGATAAAAAAAATTATTTCCCAGCCTGTGAATAATAAAACAGTAAAAAACATAAATTTAGATAGATAGATACGTTTATTGACCACCTCTTTTGAAAAGTATAATCTTTACAAAAGGAATATTTGGTCCAAATTACAATGAATAAATACAATAGATTTTGTACAATCATCAAATAAGTAAATGAATTTTAAATTAATATACACTGTACTAATAACTGAATGATATATGTACGTACAGTATAACTCACAGTACTACATCATGCAAAATAGTGTTCGATA
Organism: Halocaridina rubra; assembly: GCA_037179515.1. Lineage (NCBI taxonomy): Eukaryota > Metazoa > Arthropoda > Malacostraca > Decapoda > Atyidae > Halocaridina > Halocaridina rubra. The sequence continues at coordinate 22,204 of JAXCGZ010012552.1, read as the reverse complement.
GCGTACAATGTATTGGGGTCGCAGCTATGTGAGCTAGCATATATATTTATATTTCCAGGAGTTTCATGATTTTATTGATAAAAAAAACGTATTTCTTAGCCTAAGAATAATAAAACAGTAAAAAATAGTAAACAGTATTGCACCACGTAAAATACGATACCGGTATCAGTGTTTCGGAAATCGCAAAGGCTCTCACCTACGTGACCTAGTGAATATTAAAATTTTAATCATTTTACTGATAAAACAAGTATTTCCTAGCCTAAGAATAATAAAACAGTAAAAAAACATAAATTTAGATATACGTATGTACAGTATAACTCACAGTATTGCATCATGCGAAATAGTATCCGATAGCTACGTGAGCTAGCATATACAAAAATTTAGATATACGTATGTACGTACAGTATAACTCACAGTATTGCATCATGCGAAATAGTGTCCGATAGCTACATGAGCTAGCATATATATTTATATTTCCAGTAGTTTCATGATTTTATTGATAAAAAAACGTATTTCTCAGCCTAAGAATAATAAAACAGTAAAAACATAGTAAACAGTACTGCACCACGTAAAATACGATACCAGTATCAGTGTTTCGGAAAACGCAAAGGTTCTCACCTACGTGACCTTGTGAATATTAAAATTTTCATTATTGATAAAACAAGTATTGCCTAGCCTAAGAATAAAACAGTAAAAAATAGTAAAAAACATAAATTTAGATATACGTACATACAATATAACTCACAGTATTGCATCATGCGAAATATGTAGTGTCCGAAAGCTACGTGAGCTCGCATATATATTTATATTTCCAGTAGCTCTCACCTACGTGAGATAGTTCATGGAATACTATTGGCTGAAAGGTCGGGTCTGATTGGCTTTTTTATTGCAGTTTGCTTTTCCCTCCAATTTCCAATGTGGCACCTCACTCGCTCAGTCTAACTCTCGTGTGCGCCGTTCTCGTTGTGCTTAATAATACGTTTTGCTTGTGATTTTTTTACTCGCATATTTTAACCTTTGTAATGCCTCCCAAACATCCTTCATCATCTAAGGCTTCTTGTAGTGAGCGTAAGCGGCAAAGGAAAATGTTAACCATTATAGATAAAGTGAAACTCTTAGATATGTTGAAAGAAGGAAAATATTTTGTGGATGTCGGCCGCTATTTTACGTAAACGTAAAAATTATTGTAAAATACTGTACCTATGTATGTCACGTCATCATCACCTCATTCACGGTAAGTTTTCCTATCACTTTCATAAAAATTTACGTTGCTTGTTGTTATTTATAATGTATAGGGTGTTTTTTTAACAGTGCAGGGCAGGTTTATACAGTGCGTAAATTTAAAAATAATTGTAAATGAGTATGTCATATAATTACCACTTCATTAACCGTAATTTTATCTATCACTTTCATATAAATTTACGTTGCATGCTGTTATTTATGAAGTAAAGGGTGGTTTGTTAACAGTACAGGGAGGGTTTATACAGTGTAAACGTAAAAATAAATTAAAATATCTATGTACATATAGGCTGATCCTACTCCGCGGTTTTCCTGGTTCGCGCCGGGTCCCGGAACTGAACTACCGCGATAAGGTGGGGAACACTGTATATATATATATATATATATATATATATATATATATATATATATATATATATATATATATATATATATATATATATATATATATATATATATATATATATATATATATATAATCCAACTGAAGTCTTGATTACGGGTCAATCAGCTCTGGAGTTGAGTGAGAAGACCACTCAACCACATCGGTCCTCAGAGAAAAATTAACAAATAACTACATAAAGAAAAAATACAGCATACAGAATCCATACCACTGCTGAGGAATCGACATATGCTGAGGGATGGATGTAGACATCTCCTGCTATAGTGGGTTTGTCAGGCCCACTGATGGCTAAGCGGTCTTTCTTCAGTTTGTGATAGAGCTGCAGGTAGTGCCTGTTTGCATAGATGGCTGAACCAGCTGTCTTAATTTGAGACCACCATCTGTATGAAAATATAAAAGACTTTAATACCTCATCTTCAACCTGTGTCTATTCTATTGGGATTTCAATGTGTATGCTTGGAGAGCACAAAAGCCGGGTTCAACACCATCAGAATGGAGAGCAATGATCCCCCAGCTCCAACCTGTCTCATTCCATTCCCATTCGAATTGGGATTAATAGCAACAAACAAAACGTCAACATAAACTGATGTATGAATGATTCCCAAGCTCCAACCTGCCTGTGTCCACACCCATTTTAATGGGATTAATAGCAACACATAAAATGGCAATTCAAACTGCTGTATGAAATGTAAATATAATGTGAATAAAGGTATACACAAAAAAGAATCAATCTAAAGGAATTTTTAACAGAGGCAAAATGAGACGATTATGTTCTACAAAATCAAAGACATTTGGGACTTTAATTATTGTTTGTTTTTTCACCAACACAAAACTTGAAGAAAAAAATTTGATTTAGTGACTTTACAGTGATTGGATTTATGTCCTGGACTCTTTTTCTACTACGGGCTACATCGGTGCCTTCTTGCAAATGACTTCGCTTTTGGCAAGTGTGACCATTACCTGAGTGAATATCCTTTCTAACCTCATAGCATGGTGGGCTGCAAACCCTCACTCTGATAAATCAAAGTCGTGAGTGTTACCACTTGGCCATGGTGGCTTCAGTTAAGGTTTTGGCATGAGTAGCATTACCCTGAGTGAATGTCCTTTCTAAACCCAGGCCGTGGCAGGCAGCGAACCTCTGACCTGACAAATCAAAGTGGTGAGTGTTACTGCTCGGCCATGGTGGCTGCAGCTACTTTACTACACTAGTAATTTTATTAAAAGGTTCGAATTTCTTTTCTTTCCATTTAAATTAGCCATAATCTCCCCATGTATGGAGGGGAGCTGAGTCACAGTAAAATACTTGACTCTTTGCACTAGGTAAATACAAAGGAGGGGATTCACAGTCCCTTTGCTCGGCTCCATTTAGTCGACTTTTACGACAAGTATGGTAACTTGGAGGAAGTACTCTTGCTCACCCCCTCTCTGGGGGAAATTCTTTTTAATTTCAAATATACAACATGCAAAAATATGTAACTTAAATTTTTTAGTAGAGGCAATGTTGGTTAGCCCTTATATGACCTAAGAATTGAAAGAGAGAGAGAGAGAGAGAGAGAGAGAGAGAGAGAGAGAGAGAGAGAGAGAGAGAGGAGAGAGAGAGAGAGAGAGAGAGAGAGAGAGAGAGAGAGAGAGAGAGAGAGAGAGAGAGAGAGAGAGAGTGTGTGTGTGTGTGTGTGATTACCTAATTGTGTTTACGGGAAAGAGCCCAAAGCTCGTATCTTCCCGTCTCCTGATGGGTTCCATTTTATACTTAGTGATACTTATCATACCTGTCCTTAAAACTATGGATTGAGATAGCATTAACTACCTCCTCGCTTAGCCAATTCCAATTATCAACTACTCTTACACTGAAAAAGTATTTCCTTACATCCTGCAAAGAAGTTTTCTTACGAAGCTTCAAACTGTGACCTCTAGTTCTAGAGCCAGCCATATCAAAATATCGATCCCTATCCACTCTATCATAACCATGAAAGAATTTAAAGACTGTCAACATATCCCCCCTCACTCTTCTAGCTTCGAGTGATGGTAAGTCTAATTCCCTCAGCCTCTCATCATAACTGAGATTGCGTATTTCTGGCACCAGTTTCGTGGCATGTCTTTGAACTTTTTCAAGCTTAGCTATGTGCTTTTTCAAGTGCGGATTCCAAAAGGGGGCTGCATATGTGTGTGTGTGTGACAGGTTGTTTCTCCTATCGAGAATAGTCTGTCAGACAAAATATAAAAAGAACAAATGATACAAACCTGTCAGTTGAATAGACAAACGCTTGTCCGGTACCAGCGATGGGCATAAGTATGTCTTGTTCGAGCTGAATCGATTCGGTGCCTTCGCTATCGTCACTGCAAACGATATAAGAATATATATATATATATATATATTATATATATATATATATATATATATATATATATATATATATATATATATTATATATATATTATATATATCAGAATGACCAGTTACCTATCTATATAAAGATAGTGGGAAGGAAATACAGAGGGGATTCCACGTACTCTCGCTTTGCCCCATTTAGTCGACTTTTATAAATGCAGGAAAATAGAAAGGAGGAATATATATACAGGGAAAACTCATAAAATGTCGTTTTGAGTTTACGACAAAGGCCGCTTAAAAAAAAAATAAAAAAAATTATTATTCATTTTTATTTATACATAAATTTGTTTTTGTCTGGTTTCCCTTACCCTTCCTTCCTGGTGGTCCTCTAGGGGTTAAAAGTTGGACAAGTTGAAGTAGCCAATGGTCATTTCACAGATAATGATAAAGAGATGTGTACAAGTTTAAATGTATATGTCTTATCTGCATTTACCAATGAAAACTTGGAATATATTTTAGAGGTAGAATACATATACACAGAAAAACCCACTAATATACTTAGTACAATAAATATTTAAAGTTTAGTATTAAGATTAGTTAAGTATTTTTCTATGTGCATTGCATTTTTTTCAGACTGTAAGTGTTGTTTATTAAACTGTACAGTAAATGCATACTGTACTGTACAGTACCTGCATATAACAGTATACATATTATTCAGTAATGTTAATTTTAAAGATCAGTATTAAGATTAGTCTAAGTATTTTTCTATGCGCTTTACAATACATATATTTTTAAGTACATAAGTGATGCTTTATTATATTGTACAGTACATATATGCTGTACAGTACCTGTATATTGTGTTAATTTTAAAGTTTAGGAATAGTATTAAGATTAGTTTTAGTAATTTTTTGAGAACCAATAGGAACACAGAGTTTTTTAAGTTTTAGTTGATTTATTTTTTACATATGTTGGGGGACCTAGGTTCGAATCTAAGTGAATTCTGATTAAAGTCGATTTTCGACTTAACTATGCTGTCAGGAACGAAACCCTGACGTTATTTGAAGACTCCCTGTATATATATATATATATATATATATATATATATATATATATATATATATATATATATATATATATATATATATATATATATATATATATATATATATATATATATATACACCTAGTTCTTAGAATAACGCGAAGATAGGTTCTCAGAAGTGCCGCATATTGTAATTTTCACGTAATGTAACGAGTCATTTTCCATAAGAAACAATTATAATGGGCATAGATACGTTCCACAACAGTACATAGACACACTATACCAAAGATATAAGATAAGTAAAACATATTTTATAAGTGCATAAGAAAGCAAAAAGACCTGTAGTTATTTATATTAACATGCAAATAGTGTACAATATAAAAGATATACAGATTTACTGTACGGTAAACAAATTAATGCAGAGGGGAGAAGAACTTCTCCCCAAACTTTCCTTTCTTGATGTAGGCTACCCCCCAATTAAAGGGGGAAACAGCCAAGGTATATGTATGTATGATTATATAGTGGGCAACAGGCATACACTGGGACGTGCATGGTGGCGGTGAGTACGAGGATGCAAACGTTTTGCCGCCTCCGTATCAGCTGATGCACCCTAGGACGCTATTTCCCTGACGATATTATATTGCAAGTTTGTTTGCTGTTTGTTCTTAATGCTTTTTTTCAATTCTCTTCATAATATTCGATCGCATTAAGCAGAAGAAGAGGAGGAGGATGCGGGAGAACGAAGCTCTATATGCAAACGTTTTACCGCTTCCGTGTCAGCTGATGCACCCTCGCATGCTTATAGAGGGTGGATTTAGAGACAGCTTTGGACCCTTTACAAATTTATTAATATAAACCAGAACATAATTCAAAAACCCTGAAACAAAAAGAATATAACATTAACATTATGGCAGCAGAAATTAATATTTGTATAATTTATAAAAATGAAATATAACTTTACAATGCAATACAAAAAGGGAAAAGGTAATGTATGTATATATAATACTTTATACTTATCACTATTTAGGAACAATATCTTACTCATAAAATATTTATTTACTCACCCTAGTTGGGGTTTATCTAATTTTCACGATTATAGTATTATTAATATTCCTCGGTTCTAAACATTATTCTATTTCCTTTACATATCGATCATACTGTACAAAATCTTGTTGAAGAATAAAATGGTAGGCTTACTCATCATAACATAAACAAAAAAAGCTGAGACAAAAAGAAAACTATACAATTCGTTACAAAGAAAAAGTATATCGTACATGGGAAACTTAAATGAAATATATATATTCTCTACACGTTATTTCCCTGACGATGTTATATCGAAAGTTTGTTTGCTGTTTGTTCTTAATGCTTTTTTTAAATTTTCTTCATAATATTTGATCACATTAAGCGGTAGAAGAGGAGGAGGATGCGGGAGAATGAGCCTCTATCCGCAAATGTTTTGCCGCTTCCGTATCAGCTGATGCACCCTCGCACGCTATTTCCCTGACGATATTATATCGAAAGTTTGTTTGCTGTTTATTCTTAACGTTTTTTTATTATCTTCATAATATTCGATCGCATTAAGCGGTAGAACAGGAGGAGCATGGCAGAAAAGTACCTCCAAGGCGGTCGATTATTTACTAAAATGAAAAATTTTGTTTTTAATTTTTTTGCATGGGCGTTATTTGCAAATTTTGCATTTTTTACTATTACAGTAATTTTTAGGGGCGTTATTCCAATTTCGCGGATTATATACATGCGTAAAAAGTAAACTTGGTGTATATATACACTCAACTCGCTTTTTACGTGTTGCTATAATATGCGAAATTGGAATAACGCCTCCAAAAAATAATAGTAAAAATACGAAATGCGCGAGCTACGTGCGTGAGCACAAGAAAAAGTGATAAAAAAACGGTTAATAGTAACGAAGCGACTGCCTCTGAGGCAGTTTTCCACCATGCTGCCATGTGCTTCAGTCACTCTTCACCCAGTATTAACCAAAACAATAACTAGTGGTTTGCTCTCCCCCTTCCTCCTACCTCTCCTACCGCTTAAGTCTCCTCATCCTTCTCCTACCGTTAAAGTCATCTTTGTTTACGTTTGTGGATAACGGTTCATTCTCAGGGTTCGTTAAGTAATTTTTGCTGTACAGCATTTATTTGTAAATCTGTAGAGATTTTGTACTCTACACTATTTGCATGTTAATATAAATAACTACAGGTCTTTCTGGTCTGTTATGTACTTATAAAATATGTTTTACTTATCTTATATCTTTGGCATAGTGTGTTTATGTATGGTTGAGGAACGTATATACACTGTATGCCTATTATCATTGTGTTTTAAGGTAAATGGCTGGTTACATTAAGCGAATTTTACATTACACGTCACTTCTGAGAACCTATCCTCGCGTTGTTCCAAGAGGTGAGTATATATATATACTATATATATATATATATATATATATATATATATATATATATATATATATATATATATATATATATATATATATATATATCGCCAACTCAAAAAACAATTATAAATACCTGTAGAAATCTTGTCGAGAATTAAATATCTCTCCAACTCTTTTAAATATAGCAGGGGAGCAAATATACACGCCACAGTTAACAAGAGTCGAGACGAACGTGGAGGGCTTCTCTACATAGTGCAAAATTTGATGGGTGTCTTTGTCTTCAACTGAAAATAAATAATCATACACTAATAGTATGGCATTGTCTTCTGCGACCATCACATCTGACAAGTTGCAACACTCTTCTTCTCAGTTTGTCTTTGCTCTATTTCTCAACTTTATTTCTGCCTTGTCATTAAGCTGTTACATATTCTTAAATGTTTTCTTAGTGTCCGGTCTCGATGAAGGTAAAATTCTTTGCCTATCCCGGCGTCAAATTCATTACGGTAAATAAAAAAATAAAATAATTTCTGCAACCAGACCAAGTAGAGGCAGTCACAACCAAGGGAATTAAAAGAAAACAAAAATCATGTAAAAAACAATCAGGAGAATAATTAATATAATCTTTCTGATCTCTATAAACATCAGATATTTGCACTAAGTTGCGGTTAAGAATATCATATAGCATGATCGATTTTATGTCACATACACTCTTTCTTACTATGGGCTAGGATGGTGCCTCCTTGCGAAGGACTTTGCTTTTGGCAAGTGTGATTGTAACTCTGAGGGAATGCCCTTTCTAACCTCAAATTGCGGCAGGCTGCGAACCTTTGACCTGATGACTCAAAGTTGTGAGCAGTACCATTTTGCCACCGAGACCACGCATGCCATCTAGAGCGAACGAGATAGTGTTCTTTGCCATTTCATGTTGCTATTAGTCCCCTCCAGTTGGGGTGGACAAGATAACAACAAAAGCTAAAATTTCAGAGTCATAAATCCACCATTAACATGAACAAAACTGATCAGCTACATACAAAATACCTGCTTGTATCTTGTATGTTTTATGCGTATCTGTAATTTCCCATTATAGGGATGGACAGACACAGAATGTGTTAGGGAATTAAGGCTGGATACCCTTCCCAGTTCCCTGCAGTGGGTTCGACCGCATGTCTTTCTACTCCCAAGTCAGGTATTCTGAACACTCGGCTGCTGTGGTCCCGAGACATTTAAAAACATGCCCTTGTCATTTTTTTTTACAAGTACGACACAGGGACAGGCGAGAAACACCTCATGGCCTGGGCACAAAGAAAACACTGAGATGAGGCAAAAGTGGAAGCTTAAAGATAAGGCAGAAACATAATGTTCACAATAGATGTAATTCTATAAAGAAACAGTGTATGGAACTTAGTACTTAAGAAAATGCTCTGCATACATAAAAGTTATCCTCATAAACGTAATCATATAATGTAACTCAATACAGACAAGTTTCTATTCACATCTTCAAGAAATAATTTCATCATTTTTACATGTACATATATATACATGATCACAAACCCCTTCTAAGGAAGGTTGACCGAGTCAAAGCACACACATTAACCATGCGATACTTACCAATACATCCATACATAGTCGACTGTTGTCTCGTGGCTTCTGTTCCCATTATGGTTATAAGGGAAGGACTTGAAAGAGTCGTGTGGAAGTCGAGCATTTCCTTGAGGGGGAAATCGCCGCAAACATCTCCATTGAGGACGAAGAAATGATCTGGATTACCCGAACTGATCTGATCACGAAAATGGTAGATACCTCCTGCAGTGCCAAGTGCCTGGTATTCTTGTAGATATCTAGAAGGCAAAAGGCATTAGTAAATTCTCGAGTGCTATTGAAATCACGTGGCAAAGAATAGCTAATACGTCGTAGCCTAAGTCCGTCACTATTAGTCCCCATATTGGAGGTGGACACAGTCGGATTGGAGCGGGGAATTCATTATTATAATAATAATAATCCTCGTATTATATCACTATCAATCCCCATGGACACAGACGGATCAGAGTTGGGGAATTAATTATAATAATAATAATCCTCGTTTTAAATGTCAATATTAGTCCCCATTTTGGGGGTGGATAAAGACAGACTGGAGTTGGGGAATTAAGGCTGGACGCCCTCCCTAACTCTCCACAGTGGGCTTGGTCTCGGGTCTGCCACCTCACGAGCCAAGCATTCTACCACTATGCTACTGTTATTCACCATAATTTCATATAGGAAAAAGGCGTGAGGAACTTTGAATGTTTCAGTATCTGAAGGTTAAAGGTCTCTAATGAAAGGCAGAGGCAAGGGACAGTAATAGCACAGAGCCCGACTATATATATATATATATATATATATATATATATATATATATATATATATATATATATATATATATATATATATATATATATATATATATATATATATATATATATATATATATATATATATATATATATATATATATATATATATATATATATATATATATATATATATATATATATATATATATATATATATATATATATATATATATATATATAATCACATAGCCAGGGACAAGCCTCCTCTCTGCTCACGTGCATCCCATGATCTCCAGGCAATGGCTGAGTAAACAGGTAGACCTACAGGAAATCTCCGACTCCCATAAATTGCCAAATTTAATTGACATATGTAGAAGGATGGTCCATGGCACCAGCAGCCTGTTGCAATACTACAGCTGAAAGGTCTTTTAGACATAAAGAGGACTCTCCAGAACAGTTCGATGTTAAGTCTTCCTCCAGATACAGTTGTTTTTCTATGCCTATATCAACATCAAATATTCTTGTATATTCGTTACACATCTCTCACTGTTCCATCACATCTGACTAGTCACAACACTTGCCATCTCTTATGATTCCTTCGTGGTGTCACAATCATAAAATAAAATGAAATAAATAAAGACATAAACAAGTGAAAAGTAATTCAAGGATCAAGCCTGTGGTCAGTATATTACCAGCCCTAGTCGCAACAACTGGGACACAATGTTGTTAAAAGTAGTAACTTTAATGCAGGAACAGAATGTTGCTATTCCAAAGTGAGAACACTATCTAATTCTCAAAACCAATGCATATACTGAAATAACCTACAAAGTGTGTGTGTTAAGAAATAAAGATACTATACGTTGATCATCATTTTACATGATACATTTTTAATGTACAAAACAGAAAGATATTCCTTTTTTTTTATGCATTTCATATTTTGCCAGAGTCAGAAGGGTAACTTTAACTAAATAGAGAAACGATGAATGATAAAAAAACATAAAAACTAGTTCCCATCTCCTTAAACGTAAGGATATACTCACAGGCACACTATTGCACAACATATAAGAAGGACAAAATCTAAACCATTATCAATGCCAAATTCCAGTGCCAATGTGGTGCAATGATAGCATCTATGGCTGGCAATATACAGGCCCCAGAATCGATTCTGGCCCATGGTCATTTTAGCTTTCAAAGTCTCATGTTGTTACCTATTAAAATGCGTAATTATTATTATTATTATTATTTTTTATGAGTGTGACACTGGGACAGGCAGAAACTGCCTTCATCAATAAAGGCCTGGGCACGAGAAAATACCAAGATGAAGGAAAAGAAAAAGGTTAAGGACAAGGTAGAGATGAGGTAATGACACACAAAGGAAAATGACAGACAGAAAAACAGTCAAAGTACAGAGGACCCAGAGATATGGAGGACTAGGCTCTGAGATGACGATAGATCTGCTGTTTGAAGGATGAAAGGTCATAAGAATTAGGAAAGACAGAAGGAGGAAGAGAGTTCCAGAGTCACGAGGTAGATGAGAAGATGCAGTCGCTGCACCGACCAATCCGCGAGCTACAAATCTCCACACAGTACCTGTGACGTCCTATAGGTACAGCCATATTATTCAGCCATTGCCTGAAAATTACTGGGTCCACATGATTGGAGAGGGGGCTTGGGCCTCAACTCTACCTATAGAGACCATTAACTTGCATATCAATTGGCACCAAGTTATTATATCTCTTTTATGTCTCTCTATCTCCTGGATGACATATACAGCTTAAAAATCACCTGATTCTGATCTTGTATGTAGCGATCATATCCGCTACGAATTGTTGTAGCTGTTGAGCAGGGAAGTAGCCAAGGAGCAGGATCTCTCGGATGTCGGGAACACTAGTACAGGCTTCTATATGATGCTGTATCATAGGCAGCCCAGCTACCGGAAAAAGAGGCTTGGGTACATCTAGAGATAATGGACGGAAGCGGGTACCTGGTAAGAAATTGAGTTATCATGTTGAATGACATTTTTTATATATAAATATACACCTAGTTCGTTTTTACACATTTTTTTATCCGCGAAATTGGAATAACGCACCAAAAAAAATAATAGTAAAAAAATATGAATTTCGCAAATAGGGCCCGCCAAAAATATTTGAATTTTTTATTTTATTTTAGTAAATAAGCAACTGCCTCGGATGATTTTCTCCGCCACGCTGCCATGTGCTTTAGTGTGCTGTTACCCTGTATAGTGCGTGGATATATCTAGTATTCTAACTGTGTTTGTGCTACGTTTTTTATTTTCAGTTCTTTTTTATTTTAAAGATTATATACTGTACAATCATGGCCAGTAAAAGCCTAGGAAAAGACTGTGTAAGTGCTTCTACTCTCAAAAGAGCGAAAAAGGCAATAATTCTTGAAATAAAATTGCAAGTGTTGGGCCATTGTGGGAGTAGGGTCGCCATGAAATCGGCGATGCATCTCAGTTCTTTTATATTTTAAAGACTGTATAATTACTTCTACTCCAAAAAGAGCCAGAGAGGCAATAATTCTTGAAATAAAATTGCAAGGGTTGGGCCGTTATGAGAGTGGTGAGAGTACGGTCCCTATTAAACCGGCGATGCATCTCAGTGAATGTTACGGTTTGTGTGTTCGTTCTTTTATATTTTAAAAATATATATTGTACTATCATGGCCAGTACACTCCCAGGAAAAGACTGTGTAAGTGCTTCTACTCCCAAAAGAGGCAGAACGGCAATAATTCTTGAAATAAAATTGCAAGGGTTGGGCCGTTATGAGAGTGGTGGGAGTACGGTCGCCATTGAAAGGCATTGCATCTCAGTGAATGTTACGGTTTGTGTTTTCAGTTCTTTTATATTATAAAGATTATATGTTGTACTATCATGGCCAGTAAACGCCCAGGAAAAGACTGTGTAAATGCTTCTACTCCCAAAAGCAGCAGAAAGGCAATAATTCTTGAAATAAAATTGCAAGGGTTGGGCTGTTATAAGAGTGGTGAGAGTACGGTCGCCATTGAATCGGTGTTGCATCTCAGTGAATGTATGTGTGTATTCACTATCCGTGAAAATGTGGAAAAAATAAGTAAAAGTGCAAAAGGTGGTTTTAGTTTAATTGCGGCTAAGTATTCATATTCTCGATCGGATATTATGGGGAAAATGAAAAACTTGGTAAGTAAGAAGTTTTCATTTTGTCGATCGGATATTACGGAGAAAATGGGAAAAATGGTAAGTGTACGTCACTGCTTCCACGAGTACAAGCTTAGTTTACCTTAGATCTGGACAGAAATATCCCTAAATCCATACTGAGTACCCTAAACATAAAGAAATTCATTATTATTATAATTTTTATTATTATTATTATCATTATTATGATCATGATTATATACTCAACGTAGATATCACTCATCATCATTCTCTGATTACCCTAAATTAGGGTATTTTATTCACTGTACAGTATGTGGATAAGCATTAAGTGCGTGGATATATCTCTTGTTATAACTGTGTTTGTGTTTTCAGTTCTTTTAAATTTTACAGATTACTGTACAGTATACTATTATATCATGGCTAGTAAACGCCCAGGAAAAGACTGTGGGAGTGCTTCTAGTACTCCCAAAAGAGCCAGAAAGGCAATAAGCCCTAGAGTGAAGCTTCAAGTGTAGGCCTGGTATGAGCGTGGTTAGAGTACAGGCACCATTAAACGGGTGATGCATCTCCCGGAAAGCACACTGCGCACTATCCGTGGTAATAAGGAGAAGATACAGAAGAGTGCCAAAGCCGGTGTTAGCTTAACTGCGGCTAAATCCTCGTATTCTCGAACGGATATTATGGAGAAGATAGAAAAAATGCTAAACATGTGGATGAATGTTAAGAACCAACAACAAACAAACCTGCCGTATAGTATCGTCAGGGAAAAAGCGTGTGAGATCTACGAACATTTGAAATCCAAGATGGAAGGCAAAGAAGTGAAACCCTTTTCTGCCAGCTCTGGTTGGTTCACTAATTTCCAACATATGTATGGTTATTACAACAGGAAATTAAAAGGCAAAAGCGTATCAGCTGATACGGATGCGGCAAAGCAGTTTCCAGAAGAATTAATGGCCATTATAGAGGAAGGGGGATATACGTCCAGGCAGATTTTCAATATGGACGAAACTGCTTTATTCTGGAAGTGAATGCCAAAAAGGACGCATATTTCCATAGAGAAAAAACGAGCTTCCGGATATAAGGCAGCAAAAGATCACTTTACCCTACTGATTAGTGATAACGCTGAGGGCGACATGAAGCTGAAGCCGGTAATGATTTACCATTCAAAAAATCCTCGAGCACTCAAGGGATACTACAAAGAGTTACTTCCAGTGCACTGGTATTCAAATCCAAAAGGATGGATGACTGGAAGTATTTTTAAGGATTACTTCTTGACACGTCTTTCCATAGAGTTAGAAGTTTATAGCAATACTCATGATTTACCCTTCAAAATTCTTTTGCTCTTAGATAATGCTCCAGCCCATCCTACGTCAATTGTCGATATTCATCCGAACATCAAAGTTGTATTTCTGCCCACAAATACAACTTCCCTACTTCAACCAATGGACCAAGGGGTAGTGCAGATGCTGAAATCGCACTATCTCAAGCATTCTTTTAAAGATCTCAGCAGTAAGACTTACGTCAGCATGGGCGACCTTGAAAGAGCAGCTGAGGCCGGCGATATCTCGGCCCTAGATATAAAGAAGACTGCAATTAAAGAATACTGGAAAGCATTTCATATCAAGCACGCCATATGGTTTGTGAAGGATTCTTGGGCTGAAGTAACTCAGTCATGTCTTAATGGAGCCTGGAAGAATGTTGCCCCCCGTTAGTAACTTTTTCACAGGTTTTAACCTCAATGATCAGCTGTCAAAGACGAGACTTGAGTGTGTTCAGCTCGCACATCATGTGGGATTCACCGATGATAATGAGGAGGATGTGGATGTCCTTCTTGCTTCCCACACAGAGGAATTGACGGCCGAGGATTTAGAGGACATGGAAGGAGAACGACAACGTCATGAGAGGAAGGAAATCGAGGCAGCAGCACATTCTGTGAGCCCCATGAAATCACTCACTGTGAGTGGATTAATTTAATTTTTTCACCTGATCGAGAGTGCCTTGGAAATATTGGATAAGGTAGATCCCAATATAGAGCGTGCAGGCATTACATCCAGAAAAATTTTGCATAATATTTCCTGCTATAAGGAAATATTAGAAGAAAAGAGGAGGATTGCACGGCAGGCAACTCTTGAATCTTACTTTTCAGTAAAAAAAAGAAGTGATATTGATGACCCTCAGCCCAGCACATCTAAGCAGTATGAACCCAAACCTCAACCAGGGGATAGCTCTCCCTATTCCTCCTCCTCCTCTTCATCTCCCTCTCCTACCATTTAACTCACCTTTTCAAGGCCACCCCGCTCATCCCACTATGACAGTTACCCATCGTACATAGAGTGAGTATACCTCTGTGATCTTTTACGTCTTTTTTATGTTTTTAATATCATACAACAATATTACATTCAGTTGTTGCATGATTATAAAAGATGAGTTTTCTACTGTTGTTTTTCATTTTTTTAATGGCAGCTTTATTTATTTTTGCAACTAGGGGTTTGCTCTTCCACTTCCTCCTCTTCTCATACTGCTTATATCACCTGGTCGCCTCAAACACGCTCGACATTTGTTGCTAAACGTATGTAAAGTGAGTAGAATGTGTGTAATATTTCTTATTTACATTATTACTGTGTATTGCATAATGAAAAAAAAATTCTAGTCTTGCTCTTATTGACTTTTTTGTTACTGTATCTTTATTTATTTTTTCAGCTAGGGGTTCATTCTAACGCTTCCCTCTCCTTGTCTCATACCGCTTAAGTCACGTGTTCGCCGCCACCACAGTTGGCCCATACCTGTTGCTCACCGTATATAGAGTGAGTAGAATGTGTTTTATATTTATTTTTGTTATAGTAATTCAGGCATTGCATAATGAAAACAATTTAGTTTTCTAGTCTTGCATTTGTTAATTGTTTTTTACGTTTGCGGATAGAGGTTCGCTCTCCTCTTCTAATACCGCTTATGTCAAGTTTAGAACCAAGGAATATTAATAATACTATAATCTTGAAAATTACATAAACCTAGAGCCCCCAGCAACAGATTCTGTACCCTCTACCACAATAGACTCACCTGCCCCAGTAACTCCATTAAGTTTTTTTGCCTCTCCAGACTCAACTGCCCCAGTCTCCTCAAGCACCTGCTCCTCAGCACCTGCCTCTCCAGCTTCCACCTCCTAAGAAGCCAGTCTCTCTCCCCCTTGCAACACCACTTCCAGTGTGCAAGTCAACTACACCAGTAAAGGTAAGTTATAATTCACTGAACTGTGGTATAATATTTCTAGTGATACATTTTAAAGGTAAGCAATACTATTAAGTTTAGTTTTAGTTTTTTCTTTATCATAAATTAAGAACACATATTATTTTACAATGTTTTAAATGATTTATTTCTAACATAGGTTGGGGGACCTAGATTCGACTTTAGATGTGTTCCGACTTACGTTGAAATCCTACTTAACTCAGCTGTCAGGAACGGAACCCTGACATTAAAGGAGGGCCCCCTGTATCTATATACAATATATAAAAGCTAAGCAATGCAAACTTTACAAAAATATCTATGCTGGTACTACAGATGATAAGGTAATATACTAATATTAAATAATCTACCAATAGATTAACTTCAGATAATCTTTCTATTACTTTCCTGATTACTGATATTATATATGCCTTATACCCTTCTACTATACTCTCTACTCTGGCTTACTTCTTTAGCAATAGGTGCTCTACAAGCAATGCAGCTCATTATTACCAATATACATCTCTTACAATACATGTTGTTATCGACTTACAACTGCGGTTGCTTACACGGACTGGTAATTAGATGATTCGGTCATAAGTCGAATCATTATATCAATGGAAAAATTATAGTATGGGACCTTAGTGTATTGCACACTAACAGTGTATCAAAGGAAGCATTCATGGTGGAATCACTTATATTCTCACAAATATGCAGAACCTTGTCTCAGTGTTTTGTTTCTTTCCCTCCTAAAGTCCATGACATGAACAAAAAAACTCATGTATCATTCGTTATATCTGCTCTTCTCTCTCTCTAGGTCTGTCATTTCATGATAACAGTTCACAACAAGGGGTGCTGAACTTTTCACAGCTTTTAAAATGTGGACTCTATCTTTGAAGATTGTTAATATGGTAATCTGAGGCAGCTTGAAATTACATGAAATGGCATTTGCTTTCTCTCCTTTCCATAATTGCCTAATAACAGTTATATTCACATCAAGACTAATGTCCTTTCTTTCCTATATAGCTATTGTCAGAGAAGCCAAAAACAATATCCTCTTCATATGCATTGTGAGGGTTTGAAGAAAGACTGAGGAGAGACAGTCTAGAGACAACTTACTGCAATGGTTCTAACAGTATAATGAAAGCAAAATGTGGGAGTGAGCAAGTGTCCTACCTGGTTCTAGCGCTGCTGAAGGAGGAACAGTAGATCAAAAGTGAAATGTGAAAGTGAGCGAGTGTCCTGCTGGGTTCCAGCACTGCTGGAGGAGGAACAGTATATTGAAAGTGAGATGTGAGAAAGAGTGAATGTCTTGAAGGATTCTAGCATTGCTGAAGGATGGACTATAGATTGAAAGCGAAATGTGAGGATGAGTGCGTACTGCTGGGTTCTAGCGCTGCTGGAGGAGGAACAGTAGATAGAAAGCGAGATGTGAGAACAAGTAAGTGTCCTGCTAGGTTCTATCGCAGCTGGAGGAAGAAGAGTAGATTGAAAGCAAGATGCGAGAATGAGTGAGTGTACAGCCAAGGTTCTAGCACTGCTGGAGGAGGAACAGTAGATTGAAAGCAATATGTAAGAACAAGTAAGTGTCCTGCCTCTGCTAGAGGAAGAAAACTGCCGAATGCCTAGCCGGACAACAATTATTCCGCCTGCCACAGCGCAGTCACGACCAAAGTGACAGTACACATTTGTGGTCCTGGTGCGGTCGTAAAGCTGAACAGTCTCAAGTAGACAACAACCTGTATATAAATTTCTTTCATTCCAGAATGGGAATAGGAGGGCACAAATACTGAACTATACTGGCAAAGAAAACTTACCAATGAAAGACCAAGGACTAAGATCTGAAAAGACATTTCATCATAATATGTAAAATATTTTCTCCTTAAAACACAACATACTAAAGTCTATCAAATTAGTCTCTTCCTTCTTTACACATGTTTAAAATAGGCGAAATTAGAATAACATACGCCATCAATAATAATAAAAAAATTCAATTTACAAGAATAGAGTGAGAAAAAGCATAGGAACTATTACTAATTATCAATTTATTCTTCGTCAAACAGCAATATCAGCGTGATTTACAGTATTTAAAGGGAAGAACTTTTTTGAGTTTTGTAAATCCGGCCAAAAACTTTTAGCAGGGAAGAAAAAATCTGTAAATTCGATTGATTATGCTAAAAGCGTTCAAATGCCTTATGCTAATTTTCTTTTAAGGCTCAAATTTTAATTACTACACTTATTATAGCAAAACAGTTAGTCTATGCATTTATTTATTTCTTCATAAATAAATAAATAAATATAAAATCTGTTAATTTGATTAATTATATTAAAAGTGAATATATGCCTTATGCTGACTCTCTTTTAAAGGTTTAATTTTAATTATTTAATTCATTATAATGAAACACTTAGTATGATCATTTATTTATTATTTGTTTATTTATATAGTGGAAAATAATAGATTTTAAGAATAAATATTCAGATACCTCTATCTGATAACATTGAAATTAGTTCAAAGTTACAGTGGAGTTAGAACTTGATTAGGCTATGTTTACATATAAATTCTAGTAGTCTCCGTGGCAAAATGGTAGCATCTGCGACTCTAAGGAGGCAGGTCGAGGGTTCGCGCCCTGTCACGGACTGAGGTTAGTAAGGGCATACACTTAGGGTAACGATTACATCTGCCAAAACAAGTCCTTCGTAAGAAGGCAACCGTCCTAGCCCTTAGTAGAAAAGGGAGTTCGTGACGTAAAACCGAATCCATCCATTATTGGCTAAAACGAGAAATTATGTGGAAAAATTTGACTTTTCTGAGTACCCGGCAAAACTGCAATGTTGTGTACATAACACCAGTATATACACTAGCAATGCAAATGGGCACAACCTGCCTAAAAATTAAGGAATAAAATAAATAACTAATACATTCCAAACTACAACCATGGGTAAGCTCTCCCACTCCAGCCTCCTCTGCTCCTCACTCTCTTACCGCTTAAGTCAACTGCTAAAGGCCACCATACACCTGTTCCAGTATGCCAGTAGTCCACCTTATACAAACTGAGTTAATTTGTTTATTTTTTGTTTATCTGTGTCTTTAATATTTGTTTATTTTTAGATTACTTACATACGTATTTCATATATGCTTAACTAGTTTATTTCTTTGGTATAGTGTGTTTATACACACTTGTGGAATGTAACCTATTAGCATTACTCCTTATGAAAATATACAATTCAAAATACGCAAAATTTGAATTACACGTCCCTTCCGTGAACCTATCCTTGTGTAAAAAAAAAAAAAATATGTAAAGACAAAAATATTCAGCCAACAGAAGCAAGAATATATTAGTAATATTTTATAAGATAAGTACAATTTAACAGAAGAAAAATTTTATAATATGCTAAATAATTACATTTGCAAAAGTATAAAGGCTTATTCTACTTCTATGACATGTAGTGTAACACCTACAGATGTTTTGATAAGTTAGTCATTATATGCTAAACCATGAATATATTTGTCACTATCTATTAGCTTACCAGTTATTATGGTATATTTTTAAAGTCGTATCTGTCTCAAATTGGATGTAAAATGTATATTTTTTTCCAACGGTTTCTGTGTTGTTTTTAATGGATAAGACCTTTAAAAGCATAGAAAATGTATGCTAAGAAAACCTAACCTGACGTTCTGGTTTTACGTCACGGACTACCTTTTTGGATAAACTGGAGAAGACGCACGTCAGTGCTATCAACTCATGAGGGCACTCCTAATGGTATTACTTTAGTTATGGGGATTAGTGCTCCTAATGGTATTACTTTAGTTATGGGGATTAGTGCTCCTCATGGTATTATTTTAATTATGGGGATTAGTGGAATATGGCTTTTTATATTAATATGATAATAGATTTCACTAAGACAATTATAAAATAAATACCCCTAAGAGGGTTCGGAGGCATAGCTCCAGGGGAGGGAGGATACATTCTCTTAGGTGAGGTGAGGTGAGGTTTGGTTAGGACGCACTAAAAATATGCTTTTTCGACACTTTTGTTTGTGGAATAATGGTTTTTGTGCTTCATTTCTGCTGCATATCCCGATTGCCAACACTTCCCCTCTATGATTATCAGGAGTAAGGGGGGGGGGCATGGAAAGTCTACATCGAGTATTTTGCACCAGAAATGGAGTTTAGAATCATATATTTCACGAGGACAACTGTCGGAAAAATAGAGTTTTGTTGTTATAGGAGAATAATCCCCTCTTCTAAAAATATACCCTCCTCATGAATGGCCAACTGGATAACCTAAGCTAAGCTAACCTGACCTAACTTATGATGTTCTATCTCCAGTTGGTAAATTATGAGATGCGTTATTTCCAGTTGGCCAACTGTGAGAGGTATATTCTACGGTTGACGGTACTGAGGTGCGTTTTCTCCAGTTTATCCCCCTTTTCTAGTAAGAGCTAGGATGGTGCCTCCTTTCGAAGGACGTTAGCTTTGGCAATGACAAGTACCTTGAGTGAATGACCTTTCTAATCTCAGACCGTGGCGGGTTTCGAACATACGACCTAATGAATTAAAGTCGCGTGTTCTGGCACCTGGCCACGGCAACCACATTAACCTAACCTTAGATACATTTTATCGACACATACACAAATACACAATGAGTGTCATGCATTAATCTAGTGCCAGAGATTAGCTTGGCACAATTTTGTCTGTAGAGCAAAGCTTATTTGCTTAATTATGGGTTAAATACCAACCTTTCTGAGGACCACCAATTAAAATTACGGCTTTCAACATCATATTGTGGAGGTTAATGCCAGCACAGCAATAACAAACCTTTCTGACGTCACCTGGATGAATGTCATGAAGATTGTGAGAGAAGCGGATGGTATATGGCAAACACTACTGATAATTTTGTTAAATTATTTCATAATTTAAATGTACAAATTGCTTGTTTTGCTGTTTTTTTAATAAATTTGTAAATTTATAACTCCTACATTAAAATCAATTTAATAATAAGGGCAATGAAGCTATCATTCACATGATTAAATTCACTGTATGATAGTTACATGTATATATATACATTTGACGCTTTCAAAAATACCAATGTTGACGTTTAATAGAGCAGTTGTAGATGACGTCACAGAAGTATATTTTAGCTTTTTCTACTCAGCTTGGTTTGTTATTAAAAGGTAAATGTTGCCAGGTTTCAGTTCCGATAACCATCTGAGATGCTCCTCAGAACGTCAGCCGGGGCAAGCCCCAATCCCCTATTGTGGTGACCAGCCACAACAGTAACCTCCCAGCAAACAAGTATGTGAATTTCAGTACTCCAAAGTGGCTGTTTTATTACCGTTTCTCTTATATATATATATATATATATATATATATATATATATATATATATATATATATATATATATATATATATATATATATATATATATATATATATATATATATATATATATATATATATATATATATATATATATATATATATATATATATATATATATATATATATATATATATATATATATATATATATATATATATATATATATATATATATATATATATATATATACGACTGAAGGTATTAGGATGCAACTAGGACTGGTCCAGACAGTTCCAGGTTGAGTCTTCCTTCAGAACGGTTCTTTCCTCATGCCTACATCTACACTGCATATTCTGGCATATTCATTACACATCTCTTGCTATTCCATTACATTTGGCAAATCACAACATTCTGCACATCTGTCTCTTTTACTTTTCTTTTCCTCACATTTTGTCATTATTTATGGAAGGTTCACAACTAATGGCCCCCAGTACCCGGCATAGTGGGGTGCGAAGAATCTCCGGGGATTGTGTTGACTCCACCATTGGCTTGAAGGCAGACACGCCTTGTGGTAGTAATGGTTCTGCTCCTAACCTTTCACCTCCCAATAGATCTGCTTCTTTCACTCTTCACTATTCAAACATTCTTGGGCTGAACTCTAATCTTTCGTCTGTGGAACAGCTATGAAGAAGAGAAGAAAAATTTTCATTTCAGAGTTCTTCCAGACAAAGGGGAGATAAAGAAGATAATGCCA